>CM022946.1:90604651-90714460 GCA_012931725.1 Litsea cubeba | reverse complement strand
TGCGTTTTCATTCCCGGACAAGGTGTATGCTCGTCGACAAGAAAACAAATGCCACTGCTTTGCCTCCTTTGCAAGAATCGGTCCTGAATCCTGCTCCAGCATCAGATTCACCTCACTTGCTATTCGTCGTTCTTCTCGTATCTCTCGTCACCGGATCGATATGGTTTTTCTCATTCTTCATATTTTGCTACTTTATCCTCTGTATCCATTCCTTCTTCTTATTCACAAAGCAGGCAAAGCAGAAATGTTGGAGAAAGGCGATGCAAAGAAGAACTTAATGCTCTACAGCAGAACCAAACATGGGTTGTTGTTCCATGCCCAAACTCATTTAAACCTATTGGGAGTAAATGGGTTTACTCTATCAAATTGAAGGCAGATGGTACTTTGGATAGATACAAGGCAAGACTTGTGGCCCTTGGAAATAGACAGGAATATGGCATTGACTACGAAGAAACTTTTGCACCTGTCGCAAAGATGACCACTGTTCGCACCATCCTTGCCACAGCTGCATCTCAATCCTGGCCCCTTTTCCAATTTGATGTGAAAAACGCCTTTCTTCATGGTGATCTTAAAGAGGAAGTTTACATGCGTCTGCCTCAAGGTTTACCAAAACCATCAGAAGGACAAGTTGCTCTTTTGAAACGGTCCTTGTATGGGCTAAAACAAGCACCACGAGCATGGTTTGACAAATTCAAAGAAGCTTTACTCAGTCTGAAGTTTCAACAGAGTCCTTATGATCCATCTTTGTTTTTGCATCACACATCAACAGGAATCACCATTCTTCTAGTCTATGTAGATGATATCATCATCACGGGCACCGATACTGCCACGATTCAAGATCTCCAATTTTCTCTGCATAAATCTTTTCATATGAAGGATCTGGGCCCTCTGCAATATTTTTTGGGATTGGAAGTTAATCACTCTGAGAAGGGGTTGATTTTGCATCAACATAAGTATACTATGGATTTAATTGAATCGGCTGGCCTGTCAAACTCCACACCTGTGGATACTCCTTTGGAACTGAATCTAAAACTCCATAGTGATAGTGGTGATCCCCTTTCTGATCCGACATATTATCGCCAGCTTGTCGGTAGTCTTATATATTTGACTACTACTCGTCCTGACATCAGTTATGCAGTCAACTGGATGAGTCAGTATATGACCAAGCCCCATCATCTCCATTTAGCAGCTGTTCGGCGCATTATTCGTTATCTTCTTGGCACTTCTCACAGAGGCTTGTTTTTTTCCTGTTGGCTCACAAATGAAATTGACTGCCTATTCTGATGCTGATTGGGCAGGTTGCCCTGATACTCGTCGGTCCACCACGGGCTGGTGCATGTACTTAGGTGATGCTCTTATTTCTTGGAAAGTAAAGAAACAGGACAGAGTTTCAAAATCATCAACTGAGGCAGAATACCGTGCTATGTCTGCCGCCTGCTCAGAAATTATATGGCTTCGAGGTCTTCTTGAGGAACTTGGCTTCTCACAAAAATCATCCACACTTTTACATGCGGATAACACCAGTGCCATTCGGATTACTGAAAATCCGGTGTTTCATGAGCGAACTAAACACATAGAGGTTGCTTGCCATTTTATCAGGGATGAATATCTACGCAATGTTCTTTCCCTTCCGTTCATCTCCTCCAGCCTCCAGATTGCTGATATTTTTACAAAAGCTCTTCCTCGACCACGTCATCAATTCTTGACAGACAAATTGATGCTGGTTGATTCATCGGCATCAATTTGAGGGGGGTGTTAATGATGGTGTTTCAAGCCTAAACTTGCAGGCCCATTTAGGCCTAGTATCTAGAAGATTAGACTTTGATTGTAATTAGGCTCATTAGTCAAAGCCACATGTACCACATGTGCATACTTAATTGTACAGCCCCTTTACTTGACTTGGCCAGCCCCTTTACTTGACTTGGGCAGCCCCTTTACTTGACTTGTGCAGCCCCTTTACTTGACTTTAGCTCAATAAATGTGTATAAATGTAGCCTTAGTCCATTCAATGAAGATAGGAAATTCTCTTGCAAACTTTCTCTCTTGTATGCTTCTTGTTTGTGTTCTGGATATTCTTACAAAGACAAGTTGGGATGTTAGTGTTGGAATGTAATGATGTTATAATGATGTAATGATGTTATAATGATGTTGGGATGTTGGAATGGTACATTTGTAATTGAAACTTGTACTAAAGAAAGTTTTCCTAGATTAAAGCAGTTGAATTTTGAAATGGTGGGTGGTGGAATGACAGTTTTTTTTTCCTGGATGTTGGATGGTGGAATGGTGGTTTTTTCCCAATGAAATCTAAATGTTCCTGATAGGTGTCAATCTAAATGAGTAATCTAAATGTGAAATATGAATTTGTGATCTTATTTATTTTTCTGGAATACAAATGATTATATGAATTCTTATAATAATTGTGACCTGTTTTAAATGATGGACCTATTTGAATGAATGTCCACACTACATTGGAGTTTCAGATGTGTCCATAGAATTGTATTGGAAAGGCATGTAAATACGTTACCATTTTGTATTTGAGTTTCAACAAAAAAAGGGTACTTTTTGACTTTTGCATCCAGCCACTGAAATTGAAACAAAAATGGAGGGCCGAGATTGAGCTCTCTCATACAGTTGGTGAGAGTGTCTCTCACGTAACACCTCCCTTTTTATTATAATAATTTTTTTTTTAAATTTAACGATGAACCGAATCAATTCATAGATCCCATAAGTAAGGTTAAGAATAGCAACAAACATAAGAAAAAATATTTTGGCATTGCAGATGGGATGATCTATAGATGTTTTTAGGGTGGGAAATCTTTAAGAACTTGAATTCCTACTCATATGAACTTGAATTTTGTGCCCGACATTGTTTTTTTATAATGATATCGTTACCATCTTTTATAGTTTCTTCATCCATTTTTTGTGTCCAACAAGAAAATAATAGTGACTTTATATTGAGATGCATAAACAATAAGAAAGACTCATGATTTCACTCAAAATCTAGTTTTCAAAAAATTTCTGATAGCGATATCATTACAATTATTTATTGGTTCTTCGCCCATTTTTTGTCTCCAATAACAAAATGACTCGGACTTTATAATGGGGTGCATAAACAATGAGAAAGGCTCACGGATTTGGCTCAGAAATGCATTTTTCTAATAGGTGAAGTTAAGGTTCGAACCCTCAAAATGAAGGTTCGAACCTTCGAACTCTCTTGAATTTGCCCTAGGAAGGCAGTGAAGTGAAGGTTCGAACCCTCAAAATGAGGGTTCGAACCTTTGGACTCTCTGGAATTCAGCCCAGGAAGGTAGTGAAGTGAAGGTTCAAACCCTCAAGATGAGGGTTCGAACCTTCACTTCCTTGCGGTCCTGGGCTTGCGGGTTCGAACCTTCACTTCCTTGCTATCCTAGGCCAAAATCTAGAGAGTATGAAGGTTTGAACCCTCGTTTTGAGGGTTTGAACCTTCACTTCACTGCCTTCCTGGGCCAAATTCTAGAGAGTCCGAAGGTTCGAACCCTCATTTTGAGGGCTCGAACCTTCACTTCACCTATTAGGAAAATACATTTCTGAGCCAAATCCGTGAGCCTTTCTTATTGTTTATGCACCCCATTATAAAGTCTGAGTCATTTGGTTATTAGAGACAAAAAATGGGCGAGGAACCAATAAATAATTGTAACGATATCGCTATCAGAAATTTTCTAAAAACTAGATTTTGAGTGAAATCGTGAGTCTTTCTTATTGTTTATTCATCTCAATATAAAGTCACTATTATGTTCTTGTTGAGCACAAAAAATGGATGAAGAAACTATAAAAGATGGTAACGATATCGTTATAAAAAAAACAATGTCGGGCACAAAATTCAGGTTTGTATGAGTAGGAATTCAAGTTTTTAAAGATTTCCCACCCTAAAAATCATCTATAGATCATCCCATCTGCAATGCCAAAATGTTTTTCTTATGTTTGTTGCTATTCTTAACCTTACTTATGGGATCTATAAATTGATTTGGTTCATCGTTAATGCTGCACTACTAAAATGTTTTTATGTTTGTTGCACCCATCATGTCTTTGTAATTTTGTACTGTAATGCTCCATGTATTTTTACTAATCTGAAAGCATAGCATTTTAACTCTATTATTCAGAAGAATTGTCACATCCCCCGAACCCGATTAAAGAAATAACCGGATCCGGAGAGTGAATTTTAGGACTATTTAAAAATTTTATCCTTTGGGCCCACGGATCGTAGTCCGCGGTGAGGATTTAATATTTCCAACCTCATGTGTCACAATAAACATGGAGTTCATTGAACTCTAGGCATATGGAATCTCAAGCAATGGGTAATAATCTCATTAAATTAAAATTGCAAGAAAGAGTAACAAAACTAAGAATTAAGTTATTTATTACATTGGCCATCCCAAGATACAAGGCCAATAAAAATATGGAATTCAATAATAAAAGAAAGGTCCAACGAGAGAAATAAATGAATAAAAGAACAATCTAGAAAAATCCCAATGTATCTCTCTCGTGCCCGAAATGATGACGCTACTCTACGTCATCGGCACGCCACTCTCGTGCCTCCTCAGCTGGTTAGAGATCCTCTGGGATCTCCTCACCTGCCTGCTCCTCGTAGAAGAACTCACCTGATGTGTCTGCACATCAAGGAACAAAGTCAACGACATGTTGAGCAATAGATATACAAAACATGATAAACACGACATGCATCAAGTATAGAGTAATGACAGGTATAAGATCATATGAATACAAGAATATGAAACTAGGCATAAAGCGAGATTAATAAGCAGAAACAATAACATGAATCCTAGCAATCATCTAGCTATAACCACTATCTATGCAAATGCAAGCAAGACAAGCAAGAGGGAGACTCCGAGGATGTCCTATGCCACCTCCCGGGGTACCAGTAACAATCCCCTTGGACTACTGATACCATAGTCCGGCTCCAGTGGGATCCTAGCTCCCTGTCCTGGGAATAGCAGCACGGTCCTAGCCCGCTCCCAGCTATTCAACGCCATGGACGCCGTCCTATGCCGACTGCCCACCCCGACAACCGGAGTAACCGATTCGTCATTAAATCCCAAACTGCAGATGGCCATGATATGCAACAATAATAATAAAGTGGTTCTGACACAAGAATATCAAGACAAGCAAGTCTGGCTAGTTCCATGTACAAGACAAGATCCTAGGGATTATCTTATTAAAGACGATACAAGACAAGCAAGCCACGTGATAATCCCCTTCCATTACTAGCCAGTCATGTTCATCAAACAAGACACGGGTTCCTATGGTACACTCTAAGTCAAGTCCAAGTCCTAAATTCTATAAGAGTTTATGTTTCTTAATTGATTACGTGTTTTATGTCAAGGGAGTGTACAAGGAGATGTTATCAACGGATACAATCACAAGTCAAGGGGAAATTACAATCCAATCCTAAGTAAGTGGTGTCATCCCTGTATCCTACGTATTCTAACGGAGTACATAAGAAAATTGGATCAATGATGCTTTTAGGATAATTCCTTGGTGTACAATCATGTGGAGCATCATTAAATTCAACTCCATGTGCATTCGGTTACACTACGTGTAATACACGAATACCTAGACAACCCATCGAATTCACACCAAGCACGTGATTCGATTTCATACCCATTTATGGTCATGTGATAGTAAGTTAATGGTTTCCAACATCTAAGTCTCAAACCTAGGTCAAACAGTCTCTTTCTTAAGTTACAAGAGTTGAATCGTTAATTCAACTATTCACATCACTTTCCGATCTCCGATCGTGATGAAACCAGAACCATTGGATTCTACGTCTCAAGGGCTTTCCAACGATATATTATATGTAGAAATCCAACGGGCGGATCGAAAGTTACAGGTTTTCGAAGTTTTCAAGTGCTGTCAGAAAATTACCCTCCGATCGATCGGACGTACTGTGCGATCGATCGGACCTGTACACCTCTCAGTTAACACAGTTCGATCGATCGGAGGTACAGTCCGATCGATCGGACGTACTGTGCTGTAACCCGAAAATGGGTTTTCTGCCCCTTTTTCCTCCAGCCAAAAACCATGGCAAACCTGCAGAAAATGAGCCTCCTGCTCCCCAATCATCACAATCATCATTCTCATCTATTCTATCAATTTAAAAACATAAAGAGCTACCAATTTAACAATTAATCTCATTCATTCCATAAACCTAACCTAACATTAAAAAAATCCCTAAATCAATATCAAAACATGCTTGGAATTAGAGGGGAAATCTATCAGAATCATAACCAATCAATAATAAAATAACACACATGTTTATGATGCAATGCATATCTACTTGCCTCAACCAAGACGAAGATTGAAAATGGGTGAAATTTGAGGAGAAGCTTTTCTACCCTCAAAATCACAATCTACCCCGATCAAACACAACCTAATATACCAAGGAGAAGAAAGAAAGAAAAAGAATCAAGATTGAACCTAAATCTAACCAAAAGGCATAAGATTGAAAAAGATGAAGGTGGGAGAATGCTTACCAAACTTACACCGGAAGCAAGAGGGGATCGCAAGGATGAACTCTAGCGGATCGGATCTCCGAATAGGGTTTTCTAGGGCTGAGATCTGGCTTGAGAAAGGAAGAAGAAGAAGATGGGCTGCGGTTCTCTCTTTCGTTGCAGAGAATAAAACTGGAATTAGGGTTAAACATCATTTAAGAAGATGATAGGAGAGAAAAAGACCGAATTGTCCTTTAAGTGGGTCCGGTGAAAGAATGGACCACTTGAAAGGTTTCTGATCGCTGGATCGCGATGAGTCAAGAGACAAAAGTCATCAGAACGACGAGACCTTTCCAACGAAACCATAAATCACGGCGTTTGGAATATTTCGGAAAAACACTCAATTTTCCCTAAATTACAAACTACACCCCTGCTATGATCAAACGAACTCGGAATCGAACGAAACTTCGCAGATAGTATTCTAATGCTAAAAGAAACTCGCTCATTATCTAAACCCACTTAAATATCTAAAATACAATTAATTAAAATAATAACAAATTAAACGGGTCAACGGGCCGGGTTTTGGGCCCAACTGACCCAGTAAGGTCACGGACCTTACAAGAATCCTCATCTTCTTGTCTGTTATCTATATATTATCCGGAAGCTATGCATACATTCACATCCAAAACAGGTGGCCCACATGACCTTTCTCATTTCTATTGTGCTCATGTCACTAGTAATAACTATAATTCTACAAAATGGTTATAAGTTTTCGATTTTCAAGTAACGGTATCATTACCATTTTTTATGGCTTCTAGGCTGATTTTTTGTCTAACATCCAATATGTAATGTCTTTATACTAAGATGCATATACATTGAGAGGAACCTTCATGATGTTAGTTCGAACGTGCAGTGGGCAGTATACTCCATCCAAGCCATCAAAGTCCATAAGTCTTTCTCATTATTTATGCACCTCATTATAAAGTTATTTCCATTTGGTTGTTGGAGACACGAAATAGATGGAGAACCTATAAATAATGGTAACGCTATCATAGATCCCATAAGTAAGGTTAAGAATAGCAACAAACATAAGAAAAAAACATTTTATAATTGCAAATGGGATGATCTATAGATGGTTTTTAGGGGGGGGGGATCTTTAAGAACTTGAATTCCTACTCATACAAACCTGAATTTTATGCCCGACATTGTTTTTTGATAACGATATCGTTGACCATCATTTATAGTTTCTTCATCCATCTTTTATGTCCAACAAGAAAATAATGGTGACTTTATATTGAGATGCATAAACAATAAGAAAGACTCATGATTTCACTGAAAATCATATTTTCAAAATTTTCCAATAACGATATCGTTACAATTATTTATAGGTATTTTCGCCCATTTTCATCTCCAACAACAAAACGACAATGACTTTATAATGGGGTGCATAAACAATGAGAATGGCTCACAGATTTGGCTCAAAAATGCATTTTCCTAATAGGTATAGTTTGCTGCTCGCAAATTCTACACTTGGGTCACGAGTTCCCTAGTATTGGAGTTCTCCTTGATAATGATGATTGCCAGTTGATAAACTTCTCCTTGATAATGATGATTGTCAGTTGATAAACTAACATGACTTCTCCTCTTTATAGTCTCACAATCAATCATAAGACTGACATCCCAAAAAGGGCAGGCTCCAAAGGTTCGAACCCTCTCTTTGAGGGTTCGAACCTTTGTGCTCTCTGGAAAATGGCTCCGGAAGGGCACCAAGAGAAGGTTCGAACCCTCAAAGCGATGGTTCGAACCTTTGGGCGCTCTGGAAAAGGGCTCGGCTTTTCCTGTAAAGTGTTTGATAACGATATCGTTACGATCTTTAGAGTTTTTTGTTCCTTTTTTCGCTCCCATCAACGAGATTGGCCCTGATTATATATTGAGATACATAAACAATGAAAAAGACTTCCGGAGGTTACCAAGAATACCAAATCGCAAATATTCCAACACATCTTACACGTTTGATAAATAAACTATACAACAGCTCGACATACGTCATTATATATTGATAGAATAAAATCCATACAAATTACATTCAGACACTCAAAATATGAGTGTAACCATCATCACTCAATTTTACACAAAATATTGTGCAACTCATATCTATAGGAATTCTTATATGTACACAACGCCTGCCATAAGAATTATAAACCAAACCCTTACAAATCAAAAGGCATTGACATTGGCTCCAATGCTCTGGTTTCCACCATCTCCCATCACGTGCTGTATTCTTCTTTTAAAGGAGTTGTCTTGATTTTGATATTCTTCATACTTCTTCCACCTTCCTCTTTGTCGACCAATGTCATGATAACGTCTTCAATCATAAGAAAGATCTTGTCATATCCTCTCAAAGTCTGCAAACTTTGATGCATGCAGCTTATGGATCACCACTAGTCCAGGATTAGATAGAAGTAACTGTGGTAAGAAAAAATAATGGATGTGTGAGAGACTTTAAATAACAAAAAAAAATGTATCAAAGATAGTCAACATAGAGTAATCGAACAGTCAAATCTAAATAAAAGTCACTACTCTACGAACAGGTTTTTGCTCAAACTTGCCAGCCACCATACCCACTCGGTCAAGACATCCAAAATGCAAACCCCATGAAATCTTATCTTGTAACCAACCAAGTAACCAACCCGACCTTCCACATTTCATACATCTATTTCACAGAATGCTCCTCATTTATGAAAGAATCACCTACCAACCCTACTTCTTCATGCATTCTGATGCAAATTGGAGGGCCCACAAGCCATAGGCAATTGAATTCATAAATCTAGCTGAAACTCAGTCCACAAGGGGTATCAAATCCAGTCCCTAATAGTCAAAGGAAAAGTTACAATGCAAATCTACTTGAATAATTGACAATCCAAGCCCTAGTTGTTACAGGAAGGTTCATACAATCCAACCAGCAGCGCCCATAAGAGAAAAAAAAATATCCTAAGGGTAGACTATGATAAGTTAGGTATACCAAATACCAATACAACACTACGCCCCAACCCCCAACGCACACACAAAAAACAGCAGCAACAGCAGCAAAAAAAAAAATAGAGTAGGGGGGTTTCCGATGAGAAAGTGAGACCCAATGGTCTGCATGGAAGGTGGGCTTTCTTTAACATGTGTCTGCAACACATTCTTAGGGCCATATGGTAGTTCTGCTTTCATCTAAATCACTAAATCACCACAATATTGATCATACATGAAATTCATACAAGGTTTGTAGGGAAAAAAAGATCTTTTGCAAAATGTACCTTTCTAGAATTTGATATGGATCCACTACAAGTTCAAGCTTTTCATCAATCCATATAGAGAACTGGGCATTGGAAAAAAAATTGTGCAGTAGAAGCTTAGGGACCTGCCAAAGAAACATAAGACCAGAACTTACTAAGGAACCCGCCTCAAGATGCCATTTTAACATACTTTAGAGGATGAACCAGAAGTAGATAGATAACATAATAGAAAATGTGTGCATCTTATGCAACTGTGCTGTTGAAATGAAATATAGAAAATGAATTATGAGCAACAACATTTACTAATGGTTCATCTTTAAAGAATTTCTTACACTGAGTGCATGGTAAAATAGGACATGACCTACTAACATTTGAACAAACATTATTATAGTCTTTAAAATAGGTGGGTATTTAGATAAGGATTTTAACAAAAGTAATTACAAGTTACCATACATATATCTCAAGAAGTTGGCAGCATCTGACTGACACCAAATCAGAATTAAACAATGAAAAAAGAAAAATGATCAAAGCAAAGCTGTGAAATTAGAATGATGACTGCACCTACGATGAACCCTCTTCACTGCACACACCACACTAAAATTTCAGCTAATTATACTATTATTCTTTCTTTTTTGAGCTGTTACAATGTCAAGAAAAGACAAAAGAACCACATCATATGTGCTATATACAGCAATGATGGAAGATGAAATTTGACTACTTCAATCAAGTCATTAGAGAAGATGGTTATGCAAGAAGGTTGACCTAGTAGACATACACCTGTGGCATTGTCCACTTGATAGATCATAATGGATTATGAGAGAGAGAGAGAGAGAGAGAGAGAGAGAGAGAATACGTGCCTCCCAAACTTGATAGTTAATTGACGATAGTCAAAGGGACGGCAGCCATCAACTCTAAGTTCTGAAAGCAATGATTTCTCAATGAATTTCCTCTCATTGATGGTCATTTGACAGCTGTTAGCAGATCTTTGCTCCATTCAACTCTGGGCTTTTCTGAGACAACAGTACCCAAAAAAAATAACTTAAATTAGGAGGAAGAAGAGGACAAAGAAGATGATGATCATGATGATCATGAGAGAGAGGGGGGGGGGGGGGACAACATTGGTGAGCTCGAACTTAATTGACAGACATGACCCACATTATATGATTTGATTACTATTCACACTATATGGTTTTAAAGTCCAATGGAGGATAAAGTTTGTTACCAATGGATTGAGTATTACAGACTTACAAAATAGTCCCAATAGCACCTTTATCTGGCATTCCCTTCCCTCTTCCGCCATGTAAATTGTAAACACCCGCCCCCCCAAAAAAAAATTGATATCCTACAGATGTATGGAGGCACCATTGCGTTGGGTTTTTGAAAATGGATGCATCAACATTGCCCCCACATGTCCGTGTCAAATTCACATAAATTACAAATGCAATAAAGATGCAAATCAGTATTCAATCAATTTTTATGTCCAGAAAAAACAGATAGTCTTCAAAAGGATCACTGATCACACTGAGAAAATTTAACTCAAACATCTTCCTGGCAAACGATAACAGGAAAAAAAAGAAGAATAAGAAAAGGGAACTGAAAATCAATGGGGCATTCCATCAAACACTTGGTTGGCATGGACCAATTGCATGTAATTCTTGGACCCCCACCAAACAGGATGCTCATGAAAACATGAAAACATCAGCATCAAGTTATAGAAGAAGAAAGGATCTGTTTGGAATGGGAGAAAAAAAATGTTGGGAGTTCAAACGAACCCTTACAATTGTATCAGAAGTAGAAATGAAATGACTAAAAAGGAAGGATTCTCAATTCTTATATGAGGTTTGGGGAAAAGAGAAACAGGAAATGAAGAAGCTTTTTTTTTTACATGCTCAGTGTACTTCGTATCCGATGATCTCTCTCTCTCTCTCTCTCTCTCTCTCTCTCTCTCTCTCTCTCTCTCTCTCTCTGCGTGCTGTTTTTTCTGTTACTTTGAACAAAAGACATGGCCTTGGCATGTGATTAATTACATGATCATTAAAATTTTTTAAAAGGGAACAAACACAGAGCTAATCCAGTCTGAAAGAAAGAAGAAACACCCTCCCAAAAAAACACAAAAATAGAGAATCATTGTCCCTGCTATTCCATCCCAACACCCCAATTTTCTCAAATACCCACTTCATGAGTTCCCGAAAAATTGTGACTCGGCTTTACCTCGAAATTTTAGATCCAACCCAATCCCAATAGAGATGCAGAACTACTTAAATGCGCATAAATCAAAGAAAAGGGGATGAAGATAACATCATAAGCTGTTAAAAAAACAAAGAAAGACACGAAAACAACCAAGACCCAGATGTGAAATCGTGTCAATGAACCTAGAAAACAAATTCAGATGAGAAACGAAGCTCACAAGATCGCTTGCAATGAGGCGAGACATCCGGTCGGAGACTTCGAAAGCGTGCCGAGAATCGGCCCAAACGATCTTCATGGCTTCCACATCGAATTGGTCTTTGTCCCTTTCATGTGCAAGGTGATCTACTTCCTCCATTGGTGCCTTCTTCTTCTCCTTCTTCTTCAAAATCCACCGAAGAAAATAAAGCGAATTTACCCGATCTTTCTCTTCCTAAATGTAATGTAGATGACGATGTCGTTCGAAACAAAGAGGGGTAAATGTGTAAAAAATCACCATATGAACACTAAAATGGTCATTTTCGTGTATTTCTGATTAAATCCGCCGTATTAGCGTATAGGGACACTTTTTTGGTAAAAATCCCTAAATTTTATTGTATTTTTTTTGAAATTATTGCATTTTTAAATTTTATTTTCATTATTTTAAAATTTATTTGTGTGTTTTTAGAATTTATTTGAAAATCTGGGAATTTCATTAATCATGGGCAATTAAATGTTAGTTGGCCATTATTAATTAGATATCCCACCAATCATGAGATATTATTTAAAGAAAGGGTAAAGTAGACATTTCAGATATGAAAAAGTTTAAAAGAGGGCTGCATGATTTTTTTTCATAGACCATTTGCAACAAAGTCACATTTTGAGGGACCCTCGGCCGAAGGCCCCTATAAATAATAGGGGCATTCGACGACGAGTCCCTAAACATTTCACTTTATGGCCTTAGATCCACTAAAAAAAATCATAGAGCCAAAAGTCCTTCCCACACTTATTCACACATAAAATGACTAATTTACCATTTCTTTAAATCTTATCCCATGATTGGGGGATATCCCATTAATAATGGCCAACTAAAATTTAATTGCCACGATTAATGGAATCCCCAGATTTTCAAATAAATTCTAAGAACACACAAATAAATTTCAAAATAACGAAAATAAGTTTTAAAAAATGAAATAATTTCGAAAAATGCAATAAGTTAAAAAAAAAGCAATGCATAATCAAATAACGTAAATAAATTTAAAAAGACTCAAATAAGGTTTAAAATATCCAAATAAATTTCAGAAAATATAAATAAATTTCAAAAGACTCAAATAAATCTCAAAAGATCGAAATAAATTTTCAAAAATGCAAATAAATTTAAAATAACTAAAATAAAATTTAAAAAATGCAATAATTTCAAAAAATGCAATAAATTTGAAAAGATACAAATAAATTTCAAAAGACATAAATAAATTTAAAAAACGCATATAAATTTCAAAAAACTTAAATAAATTTGCTAAAAAACTCATATAAATTTTGAAAAAAACTCAGATAGATTTACCAAAAACACAAAGAAACATGACAGAAAACAGATAAATTTAAACAACACTCAGATAAATTTGACAAAAACTCAGATAAATTTGAACAAAACTTAGATAAATTTACCAAAAATTCAGATAAATTATGAAAAAACTCAGATAAATTTACCAAAAACACAAAGAAATATGATAGAAAACAGATAAATTTGAACAACACTCAGATAAATATGATAGAAAACAGATAAATTTGAACAAAACACAGATAAATTGACAAAAAGTCAGATAAATTTCACCAAAATGCAGATAAATTTGAAAGAAACTCAGATAAATGTTACAAAAAACAGATAAATTTCACAAAAACATGGATAAACCCGGGACCCGCTGCCTTTCTTTTCCGGTAACATCAACGACGATGGTGGATTCTGGTCATCATGTTAGTAAATGCTACTGGGCTGAGTGGGTCAGGCCTGACCTGGAACCTACTCTTCCTCGCCTCTGTTCGGTGAGAGAGCCTGGGTTCTTCCTTCTCGGCCTCTATTCAGGTAATTGCAAAGATTTCCTATGAGGGGATGCTGCAGATGATTGTGAGGGGATGCTGCAGATGATTGAATGGTCCTGTGAGGGGATGTTGCAGACACCATGCAAGGTGAAGATCATAATGCTTCATTCCCTTTCCTTTGCTGTTGACCATCGCCGATAGGTCTGGATCGGAATAACGGGCGGCTGGAGAGGCTTCGGATGTTGGAGTGTTCACTAGAAAACCCCTTCTTCCTTCTTCCCTCTCCCATCACCTCCGAATCATTGTCGTTTTCGCTGGTTAGTCCGAGCCGGAAGGAATCCAAATCCAATTGACACGACCCATATGAAACTCAAATTCGGCTACTGCGTTCGCGGGATCTATTTCTACTCAGGCCTGTAATATTAAAAATTCAATTGAAGTCAGATCAGTGAGTGAAGAACATGTCTGCTTCGAGCCATGAACTTTTAGAGAAAGAAATCCATCCACTATTATATAATGGAACTCATGGTGCCTCTTTTTAGCCTCTTACAAAACACACAAGGATCCATTACGTCTTTTAGCCCATCCGAATGTACTGCAATCGTTGGATTGACAACACATGGATTCGTCAGTTTCGGGTCTCCTGCTACAGGGACTAGCGGGCGACGATGGGCGCAACAAAAACTTCTTCTCTGATGCTACGAATGGGCGTGAAGCAATTTTTTGCAATCAACAAAAGCAGATCAGACATGGTTTCTGCAATAGACTCCGATCTGCAACCCACGAGCAGCGATCCTTCTCCGATCAAACAGTAGCCCACCTGATTGATCAGAAAATCTTTTAATCTCATCTTATTGGTCTGCAACAGTGCGATTCCGACGAAGTCAAGAGATTCAGACGATCTCTTCTCCGGAACCCCGATCAGTGTGGCCCAACAGAGATCGGAATACCCAAACAAATCTATGCTCGTTACAAAAGAAGAGGGATAATATAAGATTTGAAATTTAAAATTTCAAAATTTTTTTGCCTAAAATGGTTGAAAGGGCATATCTGTCTTGAAATATGTGATCATGTGGATGTAGGGACCTATCGCAACAAACAATCTAGCTCAGTACACCATATGCTTTAAAAAAATTTTTCTTGGACCGGAGGTTAGATACATTTACTTATAAATACCTTTTGCTAATTTTGCCTCTATACAAACCACGTTTAGGAAGATGAGGGAACGTCACCGTCAAAATTCTGTAATTGGAGACTTAAAGCGCCAAAGCAAGAGTCAAAGCATTTTCCAATTCCACATGCCCTGTACCACCAATCCCGCTAACTGCAGACGTTACCTCTACGCCAATCAAAACATTCCACGTATTACACATGTTCAAAGAAACATCGACCCCACGCTGGCTCAATTAATTAAAAAGGAGGCGACGCGATGCAGAAGAAAATCCGAGAAAACGCTCTCCCGGGAAACCCATCACTGCTGCGGCAATCTCCCAAAAGGTTATAAATCTATCCTCGTTTCTATCTTCTTTTTGTTTTCAATCTCTATCTCTGTCTTGAGGGTTTTTGTATACTATTTCGAGAATTTCTGGTTCTGGAATTGTTGGAATTGTGTTTCGTATGTGTTTCTGATCATGCGAATAGGCTCGAGTGAGAAGGATTTGTTTTTATATGTTTCATTTGAATTCTATGTTTTTCTGCAAGTTTCTGGCATCATGATGTTGTTTTGATTTTTCAGACAATGGAAGTTGGAACTCTTTTTTTTTTTTTTTAATAAATAGTTGTGTATTCTTTGAAGGGTTTATTCATGATCTTGTGGGCCCAATCTTCCAAAATCTTATGAGTTTCAAATTTGGTCTGACTCTCTCCTGACATGTTTTGGTTCTAGGAAACAAAGAAAATGAATGAAGATAAAGAAAATTGTTTAATTAACAGGCTCATAAATGAAAAGATAATAAACAGAAACTGTGAAAGGAAAGAAAATGGAAAAATTAAAAATAAGATTTAATATCCATAGTCGTATGAAAATTTTTTTGAAGAGAAGAGGCCATGTGTGACTTAAAGGAAATTTTAAGTGGGTTTAGCATGGTATTAAATATCGGCCGATACCGGTACGATATATCGGTATTGGCGAGATGGGGGAAAAATCCCCAAAATATAGGCTTATCTCGGGGGAGATGATATTCATCTCGGACTTATCGATATCTCGGCCGATATTTTCAAAATATCGGCTGAGATCCTTTAAAAACACCCCAAACCCTTTTTTTTTCCATCTTCATCTTCTTCCCCTCTCCTCTCATCTCCTTACTCCTTACTCCTTACAGCAGCAGCCATACCTTCATCACACATGCACACATCCCTCTTGTATATTTTCTTCAAAAAAATATTATATAAGGTAGGAGAAAATCAAGGAGTGGGGGAAGGTACTCATGGTCATCATGGGGGTTATGTTGGCCAACAAGGTGCCATGTATGGACAGCATATGAATTATTCATATGACCCTAATTGGGTACCCCCTTCACCAACACCGATAGTTTCTATCGAACAACTATTAATTGAGCAATGGAGGCTTCCCCCATCACCACATAATCCCCAACGACCTATATATGTCCCTCATAGCTATTTCATGCCATTTGTGTACGATACTACGATTACTAGCCATCTCAATCTATAGGGGATCAAGATAGTTCATCATCTTATCAAGAACAATCTGAATATGGTCATGGGTATGGTAGTGCTGCGCAACAATATGGAGCATATCTTTTTAACCAATACCGAAGAAATGATGATGATGATGATTATATTGAGCCTGGGCGACACTCCACTTGGAATTAGGCTGTCAATCTGTCATACACTCATACTCATCAATCTTTTTCTCTAGTCCCCTCTAATTTCAGGTAAACTATGAACTTTTTGATGCCCAAGTGCTTTATGATTTATCTATCTTACTATCATGTTTCAGATTTTAATATGTTATCTTTATGGTCATGAATTTTACAACTTATTTGATGATTGAGTTAGTATTAAATGATGATTGATATATTATCTTTATTTTCTTATATTTTACACTAATAAATTGATCATGAGCATCAGTAATGGTTGTATTATATGAAATACTGGAGAAGAAAGCGAACAGCGACACAGACAAGACTCATAACTTAAGGTGACTGGGATTTTGATTTATTGTTGTTACTAATGGAAAAAAATATTGTTTTCCAGCATTTTCTAATATTCTGGATTTTTTTGGATATTTTTGCGAATTTTTTTGGATTAATAAATTCACACCGCGACGACCGCGACGGACCGATATCCGCGACGATACCGATATCATTTCGGTTTTTTGGCCTGGCTGATACCGCTACCGAGACCGAGATTTTAAACCATGGTTTTAGTAAAAAGAAAATATCTCTATGGATTTATTCTTAATTTACCAAGATAAGATAAAGTTAAATCTCTATAGATTTATCCTTGACAAGACTCTAGGTAAATCTTTTTATTGATTATTCTCTCAATGGGGTGGGCCCAATGGACCTCCTTTGGTAAAGGATTGGGCCAAATGGGCCTTGAGCTGGCCCATGACAAAGTTAAATCTCTTTAGATTTTTTTTTAAGACTCTAGGGGAAATCTTTATTGATTTATACTCTCAACAGGGTGGGCCCAATGGGCCTCCTTTGGTAAAGAATTGGGCCAGATGGGCCTTAAGTGAGCCCATGGGTTTCGCATGGAACTAACCCATGATTTAAAATCCCATTTTGGGGCAGCCCCTCTTAGTCTGTAGTACATCTGGATTCCTAACATACCACCATGCAGTAATCGATTTTCGTTCATAGTGGAGCCTATTGAATGTGGACCCATCTAACTGGAATAAAACCATTGGTTGAAAATCCTAAATGGATGTGAGATTGGGTGCTTTGAGCAATAGAGAAAGGGAATAAGAGAAAGAAAGAAAAGAGATGAGATAGATGAGAAAAGGACATCAGTGTGAATCACTTCCATATTACCTAGTCACTTGAATTGTTAACATAACTAATTAATATCCACTTAACAATAACCAGCCCTTTTACCACTTTATCCACTATTATTTCAAATATGTGCACTTCTTTCTGCACTCACCCTTGGGTTAGAGAATGAATATCAACCATGCTGGGCTTCTACCATATGTACTCTAAAGTTGATCTCAATTGATCCTGCTGATTGAGGAATCTGTTAGATGGTTTTCTTTTGTAACTCTTCCAAAGCAATTATCTCTAGTGACATCAAGCTCTGTCTGTCTTCGTATGCCAATGGTTAGAAGAAATGTGAAATGCAACCATATTGTCACAATGAAGCTTCCCTTTGAAAAGATACCATGGCTTTTAGTTTTGTCAGTGAAGTTTTCAATCACAAAAGCTTGCTAACTCCATGAGCCATTGTATGATTGTATGATATTCTTCCTCGACAATACTGTTTATATTCTTTCAGCTGACGAGCACATTTCCTAATATCTAGCTTAATCATTATGTCATCCAGCAATGAACAGTATCAGTAATTAAAAAGATTCCTTCATCCCATTCCCCTTTAATTCGTGATGTGACCTTCCAATTCTCCTTTCCCCCACCCTCCTACATGTGTGCTTTATTAAGTAGATTGGTCTTCCACTTCCTAATGCCTTAAGCACTTGCGAAATATAGGGTAGTTAGACTTTACATTGTACTATAGCCATCCCGGGTCTTGAGTTAGAAACACGGGGATGCATTGTTCCCCTAGGTCGTGTGGACAGGCACGTATTGCGTGGGTATGCATATGAGGGTTTTGAATTCAAATGGCGTTCTGTTCTGCCGCCCCCTCTCCCCCGCACTGTTGTTGGGGCGGAGGGGGGTGGGGGTTGGGGGGGGGGGGGTGTTGGTTGTTAAGTAGATTGGACTTCTGCTTTCTAACAATTTAAGCTTTTGGGATGCATTGGCTAGTCAGATTTTACATTCTCCACATCCAGTTTTGCAACTGGTTCACTTAAATATTCCTCATGGAGAAGTAAACTTTAAAAACTCTGTGCAGTCATCAAAGTAAACTGTGGTGCATCCATTGCCTAATCGTCAGCTTTGTTCTATTCCTGTCTGATCAGTCGAAACAGCAGGTGCTGAAGCAAAGAAACAAATGTCCCTTCCAATATTTTTGGTCATTTTCCCCCTATATTTATCTTTGGTTGTTGGGTTTCTAACTTTTTTAAAGCAAAAAACAAAGTTATTTGTGCAGCTAAAATTATGGATCACTGATTACTTAGTTTCCAGTTCTACTTATAGACACTCATGTATTGTTATTTCTTCCTCTGCCACACAGCTTTAATTACATGATCTTAATGAGTTCAAGAAGTACAGTGGCATCTGCTGTTTCCTGCAAATTGGGAAACAAGAACAACTTCTGGGTTTTGGGTAGCCTCCTTCCAGGATTCCTGGGAGCTCTGGTTGCCTATGACAACTTCCAGTTGCGAAAGGCCATTGTTAGAAATCCTTCACCATCAATTTGTATCTCAAGTGCTTTTGGAGGGGGCCAGTTGTAGCAGTGACTCATCCTTTGTTGTGCACGTTTTCCATATTACCATAAGCAAGATGGTTTCTTCTCAAATATCTAGCTTTACTGGGACAGAGACATGCAAGTCCTTCCAGAAAAAGTTGTTTGGTCTTGTGGAACCGCCTGATGTTGTACCTTCAGAGCATGCTGAGTTTGATTTTTCTGATGTATTTGGTCCGTTACCTGTTCAAGCTGCAAGATACGTTAGTCAGGATTCAGGAAGTTCTGGTCCAGTATTGGATTCAAATGACGTGGTTTATGATGAACCAGTGGTCATACATAACCGATCACATTCACTGGTGGGGCCCACAACTTGTGTTAGCCAACCCTTGAGGATTAGCAAGCTTACCTTACATGAGAAGGAGAGTTCCTTAAGGCTTACTGAGTGTGTTAATGGAGAGAAACTAGCAAAAGTTGAGGAGGAATCTGTAGTTGATGCTGGTGAAGAGCCTCTTGACATTGGTAACCCTCAATTTGTGAAGAGTCAAGGTGTTGGATTGGAAGATTTTGAAATTATGAAGGTTGTTGGGCAAGGTGCTTTTGGAAAAGTGTTCCAAGTAAGGAAGAAAGGTACAATAGAAATATATGCAATGAAAGTCATGCGGAAGGATAAGATTATGGAGAAGAATCGTGCTGAATACATGAAGGCTGAGAGAGACATTTTAACAAAAATCGATCACCCTTTTATTGTTCAGCTCAGATATTCTTTCCAGGTAACAATTTGCATTGTCTGTCACAAGTTCTAAGATTTTCACTCTTGTTTCTGCTGGTGAAAGTTATAGTAGTTAATATGGAGACTTGGTGGAACAGAGTTCTTTTATTTATTTATTTAAAATTTTTTTGAGCTCATTTCTAATATAGGATGTTACCTCTATATCCTGATACTTTTGTGGCTCTGCTAAAATTTTACCGATTGACTGCCCATGAATAGTTGAATGTGTACTATTATATTTCTAATCTAATAATTATGAATGAATGATTAGGTGTGTGATTCATGAAACAGTTCAACATTTCAAGTAACTAGTAAGCATCTGTAATGCATGGGGAATTTGCTCCCTCTATAATGGATATGGTTCAATTACTTCTACTCAGAGAAATATACAAATAAGTCACTTAACTAATTACCTCAAAAGCACATCTCAATAAGTTTTCTCACGATATCATCCATCTGAATGAGCACACTAGTGTTATAAATAATATTTCCTTTACATTGAATAATTGAGCAATTCTGTTTCACTGTTAACTCTTCACCCTACAAGAAAAGAAACAGAGCTGAGATTTTAGGTTTTTTTACGGCTTGTGGATTACTTGAGTGTCTGTGTTTTTTAATCTTTGTTGCAGACGAAGTACAGACTGTATCTGGTGCTGGAATTTGTTAATGGAGGACACCTGTTTTTCCAGCTTTATCATCAAAGGGATCCTGGCAGGTACAGCAAGGGAGACGGTTGGACGGTCAGGATGCACTTCGTCCACCTCGGGTACCCCGGTCCTCTGGTAGTGGCCGCGGTATCTCGGCGTGTATCCGAGCAGCTTCCAAGCCGACCTAGTCTCGTGCCCCTTGTACCTCTCAACCTTGTTGATGTCGTCCGAGTTCCTCCTCCAGCCCTCACTCGCAGCTCGGCGTCGTCTCGCACCTGCCTCTGCATAACAAATAATAGAGGAGTCAGCTCGGCATCATCAAAATTAAGCAAAGAAGATGAATGAAAAGGAGCGGTGTTTACTTGGGACTGTCCCGGGGCGGCGCAGGACCGCTAGCCTTCTACTTTCGCCAGCACCGAACTCCCAGTCCCCCGAAACACAGAAGAAGGCTTCTTCGGCATTCTTACTTGAATCTTCCAAGGCCAGGACGAAGCCTCTTCGCTGCGGCTTCACCCGGAGATAATATCTTCCCTCCCCAGCCTTGCAGATATCATATGTATCCTCGATGTCATGAGGACCTAGGTTGGTCCCCAAGATCTCGTTCAACTTCGCTGTGCCCATGATGACCTTATAGCCATTGGGCATCAGCTGACCCGGGGCAAGGGACCAGAGGCTGAGGCAGGCCCTAAGCAGGGGGTGCAGAGGAAATCTGACCCCGCCCTCGATCACGGAGATCAGAGGGAACGGCATCCAGCCGCCGTGACAGCGAAACAGGGCACTGTCGGCAATTGTGTGGGGAGATTTCCAGAACCACAGGATTATGCTAATCACAGCCATCAGATGAGACTAAGCACTCTCACGTGCCATCCGCGTGAGAGTCCACGTGGCACCAAGCTCACCCCGGCTACCAGGACAGGGGGTTCGGCCAAAGTCAGGCAGCTCCGGGCCACTAGCGCCGAACTGAGCCACCCCGGGTGCCATTTCGGCAGAAAGCTCCACCTCGGCTGAAGAAGCCGGGATGAAAGCCGAAGCAAGGAAGAGCCTCCACTTGCGCCCCTCACCCCCCACATCATCTGGCACGTGGAGGGATAGGGGCACGAGCTAGTGTGACAGACACGACATCCATCCGCTCACGATCTTTGCCAGATCCCTGACAGGGCGGCATCCAGCGGCTGAGGCCACATCAGGGAAGGCCCGAGGGCAGATCCGATGGTACCCTACCGCCAAAGGCGTCCAACACGATTTGGCCCAACAAGATGCGCATTAAATGCGACGTGGGCTGACCCGACGCGCATTTAATGCAAAGTGGGCTGGATTGGACCGCATTCAATGCAACGTGGGCTGATCGTGACTTCCCAGTCGAATCACGGGACCCATACCAAAATATCCTCCAAGGATACGACCCAAGCCTCTATAAATAGAGCCTCAAACCACCATCAAAGGTACGCACATTTTCATACAGAGAGCCGTTACTCTGCCTCTCTTCTTCCTCTCCTTCCATTGTTCCAGTTCATTCACTGACTTTGGCATCGGAGAGCCTTGCGCCGCCCAGGCCAGGGTCCTCTGACCGTGTGTTCTTCCCTTTCAGGCTTTCGGACGGTACCCGGTCATCATCATTGTTGGATAAGTCCTCTAAGGCTCCCCCGTTATTGTGGGTCATTATTTTCTGCACCTACAATTGGCGCCGTCTGTGGGAAAGTAATATCCCAACCTTCCCAACCTTCCCAACCTTCTTAACCTCAATCTCTCAGAAGCCATGCCTCCGAAAGCTAGGAAGGGCGCAGAGTCCTCGAGAGCAGCGCTCGAGCTGCCACCACCGTCGGCGGACGTCCCTCCTCAAGGGCGCTCCCGCACGGTGCATGGCACGTCAGCAGGCGAGGGCCGCTTAGGCTCTCAGCTCTTTGTCGAGTTCCCCCTCCAGGAGGGGCTCGAGGCCTCGATCTCAGCAGAAGAAGTCATGCCGCCCAGACGCGATGAGCGTCGGCATGAGCGTCCTCGGAAGGACAAAGCCGTGGCCGTAGGAGAAACGCGCCATGCTCAACCCCCTGCCACTGGAGGGGTTCTCGAAGCCCAAACTGCTCTCCTCCAGAGGCAAGAGCAGCTGATTCGCGAGCTCCAGCAGCAGTTGAGGGCAGCGCAAACTGCCTCCTTGAGGCAGGTCTCTGAGCCTCAAGGGAAAGGGGGGACGCCCCCAGCAGGGCAGCCCAGCCTCCCCGCGAGGATCTCAGAAACCATCTGGACCATAAGCGGAGCCAGATTCGTGACGAAGGCTCGAGCAACAGCCAGAGTCATCATAGCCGCGATGGCCGAACTCATAGCCATCGCAGCCCGAACCACCCCAAGCGAAAGCCCAGAGCTCAGACCCCAGAGAAGGACGATGAGCAGGAGCGATTTGACAGACGCGTCAGATTGGCTCTCCAGCACAACTTGGACGTGCGGGATCAGAAGCAGATCTGTGGTCACACTGATCTGGGGGGCTCACCCTTCACGAAAGACATTGAGCGCACCCCCTTGCCTAGAAAATTCTCTGTCCCGCGGTTCGTCCCCTACGACGGACTGTCCGACCCGTCCGCTCACCTTCGACACTTCTCCCAGAAGATGTCCATCTGGGGGAATGAGGGTCACCTGAACTGCAAAATCTTCTCCTCCAGTTTGGGTGACCTCCCCCTGAAGTGGTTCTGTTCTCTCCCTGAGAAGTCCATTTCGAGTTGGAAGGAGCTCCAGCTCTCCTTCCTGAAGAAGTTCCAAGCCTACAGCGTCGTCCCCAAGAAAGAAGGGGACCTCCTCGCCCTGAAGATGAAACAGGGTGAGACCCTCGCCATCTTCGCCCAGCGATTCTGGGCGGTCTACAGCCAGATTGAGGGCACCAGGGAAGAGATAGCAATCTACGCCTTCCAGCATGCCCTGATCCCCGGCCACGACTTGCGGAAGGACTTGGCCGGGAACCCCCCAGAATCCATGCCAGAGTTGATGTCCCGGGTAAAGCGCTTCATCGCCCAGGAGGGAGACGAGATCCGAGCCCGGGATCAGGAAGGGCATCCGGAGCCCGAGCAGAAGAGTAGCCAGCCTCGGCAGAGAGGCGGGAGGCCCTTCCAGAAGCAGGAGCCCAAGCAGGCCTGGGTCTCCAGGTCGGCGAAGCCTGCGTCGTCCAGGTCTGGGGGCGCCTGGAAGCCCAGACCTCCCTCCAGCGCCGATCAGAGCGTCAACGTCGTCTTCAAAGAGCCGATCTACCGCATCCTGACCAAGATCAGGTCCAAGCCGTTCTTCAAGTACCCTCAGCCCTTGAAGAATGAGCCCACCTCCGGCAGCCGAAGCAAGCTCTACTGCTCCTTCCATAGGGGTAACGGGCACAAGACCGAGGACTGCAAGAATTTGCAGTGGTACCTGGAGAAGCTGGCCGAAGAAGGCCACATTCCAGAGTTCGTTAAGGCAGGTGATCCCGGCGGCTGCGAGGGCCGGATTCACCAGAGCGCAGCCCAGGCTCCAGACAGTGAGGATTCAGAGAAGATCATTAACGTGATCCATCTGGCGTCCTCAGCTCCCGCTTCCTCGTCCCGGGGCAGCTCCCAGGCCCGTGCCGAAGCCAGGCGGGCTTCGCACGCGAAGGAAGTAATGAAAGCCGAACTCGCTCCGGCATCCAAGAAAGCCCGCCGCGACCGACCCGCCATCTCGTTCTCAGACAGAGACCTTGAGGGAATCCAGGTCCCTCACAACGACCCCCTGCTCCTCACCATGAAGCTGAAAGACTTCACAGTGAAGAGGATCCTCGTCGACTCCGGCAGCTCCTCTGAAGTCCTCTACTACGACTGCTTCAAGAAGATGAAACTCTCCGAAGCAGACCTCACGGAGGTCCGTACACCCCTGCTAGGGTTGTCCGCCACGCCAGTCTACCCCAAGGGCAGGATTACCCTGGAGACCCGAGTTGGCGGAGCCTCCGTGATGGCCGACTTTCTAGTCATGGACGCCCCTTCTCCCTACAATGTCATTATGGGCAGAACGTGGCTCCACAAGTTAGAAGCAGTCCCTTCTTCCCTCCACCAGAAGCTGAAGTTCGTCCTTGAGAACAAGGAAGGCAAGATGGAAGTAGTCACAGTGGAGGGAGATCAGCAGCAGGCCAGGCAGTGCATGCTGGCCGCAGTCCCGGCAGTAAAGGAGCCAGAGCGCGTCAACCTCGCCGAGTTCGAGAAAGGCCTCGATGAAATCGGCCGAGATCCCGAGAAGAAGAGCATCGAGGACCTGGCCGAGGTCAGGCTGAACCCGGCAGACCCAGACAGGTTCTTCATGGTTGGCACCCAGCTGCCAGACGAGGAGAGGGCCGAGCTCTCTCAGTTCTTGATGCAGAACGTCGACGTCTTCGCTTGGAGCCCAAGCGAAATGCCTGGGGTCGACCCTGAGGTCATGTGCCACAAGCTGAATGTGGATCCCGACCACAAGCCGGTAGTGCAGAGAGCCCGTAGGACAGGGCTGCAGCAGACAGATGCGGTCGTCGAAGAGATCGACAACCTGCTAAAGGCAGGAGCCATCCGGGAAGTCCAGTACCCGGTGTGGCTGGCCAACACGGTGGTGGTCAAGAAGAAAACTGGAAAGTGGAGGGTGTGCGTGGACTTCACAGACTTGAACAGGGCCTGCCCTAAAGATAGTTTCCCCCTTCCAAAGATTGACCAACTGATCGACGCCACCGCTGGTCACGATCGGATGAGCTTCCTCGACGCCTACAGAGGCTACCACCAGATCCCGCTCTACGAGCCTGATGAGGAGAAAACATCATTCATAACCCCCCACGGCACTTACTGCTACAAGGTGATGCCCTTCGGGCTAAAGAACACGGGGGCAACCTATCAGCGCCTCATCACGAAAATGTTCCAAGTTCAGCTCGGCCGAACGGTAGAGGTGTACATCGACGACATGGTCGTCAAATCAGTGCACTCCAGCGACCATCTGGCGGATCTTGGCCAAGTCTTCGACATCCTTCGCGCGTACAAGCTCAAGCTAAACGCTTCCAAGTGCGCCTTCGGCGTGGCCTCCGGCAAGTTCCTCGGCAGCTTGGTAACGCGGAGAGGGATAGAGGCTAATCCGGACCAGATCACTGCCATTCAGGGCATCCAGAGCCCCTCTACCACGAAGGAAGTTCAGAAGCTCACAGGAATGGCTGCAGCACTCAATCGCTTCATTAGCCGGTCATCAGATAAGTGCAGGCCTTTCTTTCAGCTTTTAAAGAAAAATTTGAAGTTCCAGTGGACTCCCGAGTGCGACCAGGCATTGGCCGCACTCAAAACCTATTTAATGTCACCACCCTTACTCTCCACCCCAACTCTGGGGGAGATTCTGTATTTATACCTTGCGGTCTCGGATCACGCAGTGAGCTCCGTCCTCATCAGGGAGGACGAGGGAGTTCAAAAACCAATTTATTATACGAGCAAGACCCTGCTTGATGCCGAGACCAGGTACGTTCTATTGGAGAAGCTTGCGCTGGCCCTCGTCAGCGCCTCTCGCAAGCTCTCCCATTATTTCCAATCCCACACCATTGTGGTGATCACGGAGCATCCACTCCGTTCAGTGTTCAAAAAGGCTAACTTTTCAGGGCGACTATCAAAGTGGGCAGTTGAACTGGGGCAGTATGATATACAGTACCGTCCCCGAACTGCGATCAAAGCCCAGATTCTGGCAGACTTCATTGTCGAATTCGTCTCCCCCAACCCGGCTCCGACTCAGCTCGGCACGGCACTGGGGGGCACAGGGCACGAGCCAGTAGAAGCTAAGGTCGAGCAGTCTCCCACCTCGGCATGGAAGATCTTTGTCGACGGGTCGTCCACCTCCAAGAGAGCTGGCGCCGGCATAGTTCTCCAATCGCCAGAGGGTCTGGTCATAGAGCAGGCTTTCACCCTGGACTTCAAAGCGACAAACAATGAGGCAGAGTACGAAGCACTGATTGCAGGGTTGAACAGCGCCCAAATCCTCGGAGCCCAGCACCTGGTGATCTTCAGTGACTCTCAACTGGTAACTAGCCAGCTTGCTGGAGACTACCAGGCTAGGGACGACAGGATGGCGGCCTACTTAGCCCTTGCGAAAAAACTGCTCTCATTTCCAGAAAGCCGAGGTCAGGCACATATCCCGAGATACCAACACGCACGCAGATGCGCTTGCAAACCTGGCCTCCGCTGTCGAAGCAGGGAAGAAAAGGACCATCGAGGTTGGGTCAGTATCAAGGTCAAGTTTAGAACTCCATTCATCTCGGCTTGTCCTCTGTGCCGACCTTGGCCCAAGCTGGATGGATCCAATTGTCGCCTACTTGAAGGACGACCAGCTCCCCGAGGACAAGGCTGAAGCTCACCGGATCAGACTCAAGGCAGCTCGATTCTGGCTCTCTCCCGAAGGCAAACTCTACAGGAAATCCTTCACAGGTCCATACCTCCAATGCGTCCATCCAAGGAAGGTGGACGATTTCCTGTATGAGATCCACGAAGGAATCTGCGGCAGTCACATAGGAGGTCGATCCCTGGCCTACAGAGCAATAAGCCAGGGTTACTGGTGGCCCTACATGCAGAAAGACGTGCAGGTCTACGCCAGGAAATGCGAGAAGTGCCAGAAGTTCTCCCACTCCCTCCATCAGCCAACACAAGATCTGAGTCCCCTCTCTAGCCCATGGCCCTTCGCTCAATGGGGCCTGGACATTGTGGGGCCTCTTCACCGAGCTCCAGGAAACAAGAGATGGCTGATAGTAGCTACGGACTACTTCACAAAATGGATAGAAGCTGAACCGTTGTCTTCAATCACAGACAGGGACTCCAGGAACTTCGTTTGGAAAAACATCCTTACGAGGTTCGGCATCCCCCGGACCCTGATTTCGGATAACGGGACTCAGTTCGACTCCAAGTCCTTCAAAGACTTCTGCCAAGAGCACGGCATCAGAAATCATTACTCCACTCCGGCATATCCACAGAGTAATGGCCAGGCAGAAATCTCCAACAAAGTGATCCTGGACGGCCTGAAGAAGCGACTGGACAAAGCAAAGGGCAGATGGACAGAGGAGCTCCCGAGCGTGCTGTGGGCATACAGAACAACTCCAAGGAGGTCCACCTCGGCAACACCTTTCTCTCTGGCCTACGGGATGGAGGCAGTCATTCCTTTAGAAATCGGCCTTCCTACCCTGAGGACAGAGCTGGTCGACCAAGGCCGAAATGAGACAAACCTGGCAATGGAGCTGGAGCTGGCAGACGAGCGACGAGAAGCAGCAGCCCTGCGACTGACCGACTATCAGCAGCGGTTAGCCAGGGCATACAATCAAAATGTCAGAGAAAGAAAGTTCTCCGCGGGAGAGCTGGTTCTAAAGAAAACCTGCCAGCTGACAGAGAGCCAAACGAAGGGAAGCTGGCCCCGAACTGGCATGGCCCGTTCAGAATAGTCTCACAGGCAGGAAAGTCAGCCTACAAGCTCGAAGACTTAGAAGGCAAGCCACTGCCGAGACCATGGAATGCATCCCACTTGAAGAAATTTTATTTCTAAGGATGTATTGAATCTCAGAATCAATAAAAGCAGCTTTCGCCTTGCCATCAATTTGTTGTCTCTCTGACTGATTCCGGCAGCACTGGGTCTACGCCCTGGATACAGCCTGGAGTTCTTACACTCGGCTGAATTCCTAAAGTCCCGGGTTTTGAACCCAATCATGGGTCTACGCCCTGGATACAGCCTGGAGTTCTTACACTCGGCCGAATTCCTAAAGTCCCGGGTTTTGAACCCAATCATGGGTCTACGCCCTGGATACAGCCTGGAGTTCTTACACTCGGCCGAATTCCTAAAGTCCCGGGTTTTTAACCCAATCATGGGTCTACGCCCTGGATACAGCCTGGAGTTCTTACACTCGGCCGAATTCCTAAAGTCCCGGGTTTTGAACCCAATCATGGGTCTACGCCCTGGATACAGCCTGGAGTTCTTACACTCGGCCGAATTCCTAAAGTCCCGAGTTTGGAACCCACTCAAGGGTCTACGCCCTGGAAATAGCCTGGAGTTCTTACACTCGGCCGAATTCCTAAAGTCCCGGGTTTTGAACCCACTCAAGGGTTAACAGCCCTGGAAAAGGCCTCGAGTTCGGACACTCGGCCGAATTCCTAAAATCAGGGTTTTTACCCCTCTACAAGGATCTACAGTCCGGGTGCATACACCCTCAAAGATCATTGCCGAGCTCACGCTCCCATAGCCGAAACCAGCGGAATGATGACTCCACTTCGGCACAAGCAGCTCGTCTCGGCCAAAGCCAGCCATTTCGGCCAAGGTCAGCGTTTTAGAGAGAAAGAACTGTGCCAGCACTCAAACACACAAAAGCAGCGCAAAAGCACTTGTGTTCCAGAACAGTACATGAAAAGTAGAAAAGAACGCAAAGGCGCTGCACACAGTTTGAATGATCACAAAGTTCATCCTTTTTATTCATTGAAAGTTGCTTTATTACAAGAGCTACAGAACAGAAAGCAAAGTACAGAAAGGAGGATCGCAGTCCTCTAAAAAGCAGAAAATACAGAAAATAAAGAAAAGCTGGGAGACTTTGATCTTCACTGACTCTTCAGGCTGCAGGCTTGAAGACACCAGTTCGTTGCCTGGAGGTTCTGAGTGATCCTGAATTTCGCCGAGCTCTACAAAACACTTTGGTTGGTCAGACCAAAGCGACTGCAGAGCCCCTCCAGTTTGGAGGCACAGGACCTCGCCGAGCTCTTCAACACCCTCCGGTCAGTAAGACCAAAATTTGAAGAGCCCCCAGGTCCTGTAGGCCTCAACTCCACCCTCAGTCTTACCATCCTGACACGGCGCCCGCTCGATGCAATGCAGGACCCTGCAGGATCGGCAGACACCCAGGGCCCGACCATCCCGTAGTTGCAGAGGATTTCCCTACAACCTGACCAGGGATGGTCGGCCATGAACCCGCGTTCAGAGAGCGCGTGGTCCACGGGGAGTTCCTTCAGAGAGCGCGCAGACTACGATGGGCTTCCCCCCTTGGAGAAGGCCACTCACAGGCGCAGGGGTTCCCCCCGGATCGACTGCTTCTGAACAATCACTGGGCATGGCTCCTACGTCTACGTGATTTAAACTATCCTACGTTCTGTTCTTTTCATCGCCCATGGCAAGCCTGTCGCCCCTACTTATAGGAAGAAGAAGGGCTCAGCTTCCGAAGGAAGTTATGGGGGCGAAGTCTCCCACGCGTTACTCGGGATGCACGACTGTTGACCAGCGATCCCTATGACGCCAAGTGGAGACACCCGTCCGTTTCCCTCATAGGCCGTGCCACCATGTTTATTACTATTTATGGTCTCCAGAATACGGAGAATCGGCACAGACAGCTATGAGGACCGTTTCACCCCTTCCACCTCAAGAGTCACGCGTTATATTAAGGGCATTCAAATACCATTCAATGCCACATCCAGAAATGAAAGAGAGACAAATGCAGAGAAAAATGCATAAGTAAAGAAGCCCGACTTTCATTGAATTGACAGAGTATTACAAAGCTGAGAAGCAAAAATATTACATGAAAGAGGACAGAAATATAGAGGAGCCCGGCTACTGTGGTTTCGGCGACTCCACCAGGTCGATCACCATATCAGCCGAACCAGAAGCTTCGGCCGAAACCGCGTCCCTGCTTGGAACGTCGCTGGCAGGAAGGGCTTCAACTGGTACCTCAGCCGGAGCAGGGGCAGAGGAGGCATCAGCTTGAGGCACGGCCGGGGCATCGCTCGAGACGGGGCAACGGGAGCGTCGTCAACTGCAGGAGCTTCGACTGGGGCACTTTCGGCTGCAGGAGCGGAGCTCGGCTCAGGAGCCGAGTCCGAGTACTTCGGCAGGTCCCGATAGATAGGGTGATCTTCAGGGACCCCCGCACGTCTCAGTGCGGCCAGGCATCCTTCCTCGAACAGGATGGCGGTGATCTCCTCCACCTGCTTCTCATATAGTTCGGAGGCATGATCCACCCCATCCTGGAAAGCAGACTGGGCCTCGGACAGAAGAGAGGCCTTCTCTTTCTCCAGCTCGGCGTTCGCCGTCTTCAATTTCGCCGTTTCGGCTCGCCCAGCCAGCACTTCCCCGCGCAGCCTCGTCCCCTCAGCTGTCGATTCAGCCCTTAACCTGGCCAGCTCCGACTCCAGCTCGGCGGTCTTCCTGTTCCTTGCCCAGACCTCGCCCTTCAGCTGGTTGGTCTTCGCCGTAAGTTCCGCGACGCCGGCCAGAGCCGACGCCAGTCGAGCAGCCTCCTCAGCGCTGGCCTTCTTCATCCGCTCTATTCCCGCCTGCAGCTCCTCCAGCTCCTTCTTCAGCTTGTCCCTCTCGGACTCCAGCTGAATGACCCTCGTCGCGTTCCTGTCGCTCCTTCCAACCACGGTTAGGAGCCTTTGCACGTTCTGCAAATGGAGAAAGTGGGTCAAACCGGGGCAGTCGAGCTAAAGTTATTTGAGGAAAAGTGCTGAAAACACTTACCAGAAGGTTCGCCTGGATCGCCGAGACCATCAGGCTCTCATTGTCGAACCTCTCATGCGTCTCCATATCTCGCGGCAGAGCGCAGGCCTTGGCAAGAGCCCCGATGACGTCGGCGTTCCCCAGCAGCCGATCCTCGACGTTCAGAGGCTTGCCGGGCTGCGTTTCCATCCTTGGCCTCCATGGCACTGGGGCAGTTCGGGGTCCGGAGGACGAACCGGATCCTTGCCCCGCCGAGGCGCCGTGCTCGCGAGTCGTTCCGCCGGATGGCCTTCCTGCCGGCGCACCCTTCTCAGCTGGTGCACTCCTCTCAGCCGGTGCACTCTTTTCAGTCGGAGCTTTGACTCCGGGGGCCCGCGCAGGGGTTTTGCCCTTTGGAGGCTGTTCGGCCCCCTGGTCCTTCTCCCCCGCCTTGGACTTCTTCCTGGGCGGGGACCCCTCCCTCGGGCGCTCTGGCGAACGTCGCCGAACTCCCGCACTCGAAGCAGGAGCAGGAGCGGAAGCAGGGGCAAGAGCAGGAGCAGGAGCGGAAGTGTCGCCAGCACCTCCTGAGCTCGTAGCTGCTCGGGTGCTGGCAGAAGATGGCGTTGCAGAGGAAGAAGACCCCCGCCTGAACTTGGCCGCTAGGTCCTTGACAGCAGGCTCCCTCGATCTTCCCGCCATATCTTCCTCCTGATCAGAGGAGTAAGCGTCCACTATCTGCCTCAGGTTCGGCGGCTCCGAACTGGAAGTGGACGCCTCGGATCCAGACGCGGCTCGGCTAGCGGCAGGATCGCTCAAAGGGATCCTGGCAGGTACAGCAAGGGAGACGGTTGGACGGTCAGGATGCGCTTCGTCCACCTCGGGTACCCCGGTCCTCTGGTAGTGGCCGCGGTATCTCGGCGTGTATCCGAGCAGCTTCCAAGCCGACCTAGTCTCGTGCCCCTTGTACCTCTCAACCTTGTTGATGTCGTCCGAGTTCCTCCTCCAGCCCTCACTCGCAGCTCGGCGTCGTCTCGCACCTGCCTCTGCATAACAAATAATAGAGGAGTCAGCTCGGCATCGTCAAAATTAAGCAAAGAAGATGAATGAAAAGGAGCGGTGTTTACTTGGGACTGTCCCGGGGCGGCGCGGGACCGCTAGCCTTCTACTTTCGCCAGCACCGAACTCCCAGTCCCCCGAAACACAGAAGAAGGCTTCTTCGGCATTCTTACTTGAATCTTCCAAGGCCAGGACGAAGCCTCTTCGCTGCGGCTTCACCCGGAGATAATATCTTCCCTCCCCAGCCTTGCAGATATCATATGTATCCTTGATGTCATGAGGACCTAGGTTGGTCCCCAAGATCTCGTTCAACTTCGCTGTGCCCATGATGACCTTATAGCCATTGGGCATCAGCTGACCCGGGGCAAGGGACCAGAGGCTGAGGCAGGCCCTAAGCAGGGGGTGCAGAGGAAATCTGACCCCGCCCTCGATCACGGAGATCAGAGGGAACGGCATCCAGCCGCCATGACAGCGAAATAGGGCACTGTCGGCAAGATCCGCCGGTTTGAGGAGGACCCCCTCTGGAATGCTGAAAGCAGCTCTAAACCTGGCCAAACCCTCATCGGTATCTACCCTAAATCTAGGGGTGCCCATGTCTAAAAAAAAAAGAGCGAACAACAAAAGAGAAAACCCTAAAGAAAAGCTACACAGAGGCGTGAAGCAACTTACAGAGACGAGAAGGGGCGACTCGAGTACAGATCCAGACACGCCCTGTGGTCGTCCTCGCTAGAAAGATCTTGAGCAGCAGAGCAGAAATCGGAGGTGAGGGCGAAGGCGAAAAGAAATCAGAAACGAGAAGAGAAGAAGACGACCCTATTTATGGAGAAGAAACCCTCGCCGCGCGCTGTTTTCGAAATTCGAAAGGACGGATTTCGCGATCCGCGCCCGTTCCATCAACAAGACAGCACAATCAGTGAAAAGGCGACGCGTGTAACCGTCGACTCGCTTCCCAGCGCAGACAGGTCAGAGCGTTTATTACTTCAGGACAGTTGAAGCGACACCAGGCAATGATCGCCGCACCCCCAGACGGATTCTTCTAGCTTTCCACCCCTAAAAGCTAAGGCGCTTATGAGGTCAAAAGCTAGGGGGCAATTGTGTGGGGAGATTTCCAGAACCACAGGATTACGCTAATCACAGCCATCAGATGAGACTAAGCACTCTCACGTGCCATCCGCGTGAGAGTCCACGTAGCACCAAGCTCACCCCGGCTACCAGGACAGGGGGTTCGGCCGAAGTCAGGCAGCTCCGAGCCACTAGCGCCGAACTGAGCCACCCCAGGTGCCATTTCGGCAGAAAGCTCCACCTCGGCTGAAGATGCTGGGATGAAAGCCGAAGCAAGGAAGAGCCTCCACTTGCGCCCCTCACCCCCCACGTCATCTGGCACGTGGAGGGATAGGGGCACGAGCTAGTGGGACAGACACGACTTCCAGCCGCTCACGATCTTTGCCAGATCCCTGACAGGGCGGCGTCCAGCAGCTGAGGCCACATCAGGGCAAGGCCCGAAGGCAGATCCGATGGTACCCTACCGCCAAAGGCGTCCAACACGATTTGGCCCAACAAGACGCGCATTAAATGCGATGTGGGCTGACCCGACGCGCATTTAATGCAAAGTGGGTTGGATTGGACCGCATTCAATGCAACGTGGGCTGATCGTGACTTCCCAGTCGAATCACGGGACCCATACCAAAATATCCTCCAAGGATACGACCCAAGCCTCTATAAATAGAGCCTCAAACCACCATCAAAGGTACGCACATTTTCATATAGAGAGTCGTTACTCTGCCTCTCTTCTTCCTCTCCTTCCATTGTTCCAGTTCATTCACTGACTTTGGCATCGGAGAGCCTTGCGCCGCCCAGGCCAGGGTCCTCTGACCGTGTGTTCTTCCCTTTCAGGCTTTCGGATGGTACCCGGTCATCATCATTGTTGGATAAGTCCTCTAAGGCTCCCCCGTTATTGTGGGTCATTATTTTCTGCACCTACAGTTACCTCTACGCCAATCAAAACATTCCACATATTACACGTGTTCAAAGAAACATCGACCCCACGCTGGCTCAATTAATTATAAAGGAGGCGACGCGATGCAGAAGAAAATTCGAGAAAACGCTCTCCCGGGAAACCCATCACTGCTGCGGCAATCTCCCAAAAGGTTATAAATCTATCCTCGTTTCTATCTTCTTTTTTGTTTTCAATCTCTATCTCTGTCTTGAGGGTTTTTGTATACTATTTCGAGAATTTCTGGTTCTGGAATTGTTGGAATTGTGTTTCGTATGTGTTTCTGATCATGCGAATAGGCTCGAGTGAGAAGGATTTGTTTTTATATGTTTCATTTGAATTCTATGTTTTTCTGCAAGTTTCTGGCATCATGATGTTGTTTTGATTTTTCAGACAATGGAAGTTGGAACTCTTTTTTTTTTTTTAATAAATAGTTGTGTATTCTTTGAAGGGTTCAATCATGATCTTGTGGGCCCAATCTTTCAAAATCTTATGAGTTTCAAATTTGGTCTGACTCTCTCCTGACATGTTTTGGTTCTAGGAAACAAAGAAAATGAATGAAGATAAAAGAAAATTGTTTAATTAACAGGCTCATAAAATGAAAAGATAATAAACAGAAACTGTGAAAGGAAAGAAAATGGAAAAATTAAAAATAAGATTTAATATCCATAGTCGTATGAAAATTTTTTTGAAGAGAAGAGGCCATGTGTGACTTAAAGGAAATTTTAAGTGGGTTTAGCATGGTATTAAATATCGGCCGATACCGGTACGATATATCGGTATTGGCGAGATGGGGGAAAAATCCCCAAAATATAGGCTTATCTCGGGGGAGATGATATTCATCTCGGACTTATCGATATCTCGGCCGATATTTTCAAAATATCGGCTGAGATCCTTTAAAAACACCCCAAACCCTTTTTTTTTCCATCTTCATCTTCTTCCCCTCTCCTCTCATCTCCTTACTCCTTACTCCTTACAGCAGCAGCCATACCTTCATCACACATGCACACATCCCTCTTGTATATTTTCTTCAAAAAAATATTATATAAGGTAGGAGAAAATCAAGGAGTGGGGGAAGGTACTCATGGTCATCATGGGGGTTATGTTGGCCAACAAGGTGCCATGTATGGACAGCATATGAATTATTCATATGACCCTAATTGGGTACCCCCTTCACCAACACCGATAGTTTCTATCGAACAACTATTAATTGAGCAATGGAGGCTTCCCCCATCACCACATAATCCCCAACGACCTATATATGTCCCTCATAGCTATTTCATGCCATTTGTGTACGATACTACGATTACTAGCCATCTCAATCTATAGGGGATCAAGATAGTTCATCATCTTATCAAGAACAATCTGAATATGGTCATGGGTATGGTAGTGCTGCGCAACAATATGGAGCATATCTTTTTAACCAATACCGAAGAAATGATGATGATGATGATTATATTGAGCCTGGGCGACACTCCACTTGGAATTAGGCTGTCAATCTGTCATACACTCATACTCATCAATCTTATTCTCTAGTCCCCTCTAATTTCAGGTAAACTATGAACTTTTTGATGCCCAAGTGCTTTATGATTTATCTATCTTACTATCATGTTTCAGATTTTAATATGTTATCTTTATGGTCATGAATTTTACAACTTATTTGATGATTGAGTTAGTATTAAATGATGATTGATATATTATCTTTATTTTCTTATATTTTACACTAATAAATTGATCATGAGCATCAGTAATGGTTGTATTATATGAAATAAAGACTCATAACTTAAGGTGACTGGAATTTTGATTTATTGTTGTTACTAATGGAAAAAAATATTGTTTTCTAATATTCTGGGTTTTTTTGGATATTTTTGCGAATTTTTTTGGATTAATAAATTCACACCGCGACGACCGCGACGGACCGATATCCGCGACGATACCGATATCATTTTGGTTTTTTGGCCTGGCCGATACCGCTACCGAGACCGAGATTTTAAACCATGGTTTTAGTAAAAAGAAAATATCTCTATGGATTTATTCTTAATTTACCAAGATAAGATAAAGTTAAATCTCTTATAGATTTATCCTTGACAAGACTCTAGGTAAATCTTTTTATTGATTATTCTCTCAATGGGGTGGGCCCAATGGACCTCCTTTGGTAAAGGATTGGGCCAAATGGGCCTTGAGCTGGCCCATGACAAAGTTAAATCTCTTTAGATTTTTTTTTAAGACTCTAGGGGAAATCTTTATTGATTTATACTCTCAACAGGGTGGGCCCAATGGGCCTCCTTTGGTAAAGAATTGGGCCAGATGGGCCTTAAGTGAGCCCATGGGTTTCGCATGGAACTAACCCATGATTTAAAATCCCATTTTGGGGCAGCCCCTCTTAGTCTGTAGTACATCTGGATTCCTAACATACCACCATGCAGTAATCGATTTTCGTTCATAGTGGAGCCTATTGAATGTGGACCCATCTAACTGGAATAAAACCATTGGTTGAAAATCCTAAATGGATGTGAGATTGGGAGCTTTGAGCAATAGAGAAAGGGAATAAGAGAAAGAAAGAAAAGAGATGAGATAGATGAGAAAAGGACATCAGTGTGAATCACTTCCATATTACCTAGTCACTTGAATTGTTAACATAACTAATTAATATTCCACTTAACAATAACCAGCCCTTTTACCACTTTATCCACTATTATTTCAAATATGTGCACTTCTTTCTGCACTCACCCTTGGGTTAGAGAATGAATATCAACCATGCTGGGCTTCTACCATATGTACTCTAAAGTTGATCTCAATTGATCCTGCTGATTGAGGAATCTGTTAGATGGTTTTCTTTTGTAACTCTTCCAAAGCAATTATCTCTAGTGACATCAAGCTCTGTCTGTCTTCGTATGCCAATGGTTAGAAGAAATGTGAAATGCAACCATATTGTCACAATGAAGCTTCCCTTTGAAAAGATACCATGGCTTTTAGTTTTGTCAGTGAAGTTTTCAATCACAAAAGCTTGCTAACTCCATGAGCCATTGTATGATTGTATGATATTCTTCCTCGACAATACTGTTTATTTTCTTTCAGCTGACGAGCACATTTCCTAATATCTAGCTTAATCATTATGTCATCCAGCAATGAACAGTATCAGTAATTAAAAAGATTCCTTCATCCCATTCCCCTTTAATTCGTGATGTGACCTTCCAATTCTCCTTTCCCCCACCCTCCTACATGTGTGCTTTATTAAGTAGATTGGTCTTCCACTTCCTAATGCCTTAAGCACTTGCGAAATATAGGGTAGTTAGACTTTACATTGTACTATAGCCATCCCGGGTCTTGAGTTAGAAACACGGGGATGCATTGTTCCCCTAGGTCGTGTGGACAGGCACGTATTGCGTGGGTATGCATATGAGACTTTTGAATTCAAATGGCGTTCTGTTCTGCCGCCCCCTCTCCCCCGCACTGTTGTTGGGGCGGAGGGGGGTGGGGGTTGGGGGGGTGTTGGTTGTTAAGTAGATTGGACTTCTGCTTTCTAACAATTTAAGCTTTTGGGATGCATTGGCTAGTCAGATTTTACATTCTCCACATCCAGTTTTGCAACTGGTTCACTTAAATATTCCTCATGGAGAAGTAAACTTTAAAAACTCTGTGCAGTCATCAAAGTAAACTGTGGTGCATCCATTGCTTAATCGTCAGCTTTGTTCTATTCCTGTCTGATCAGTCGAAACATTCTGAGCAGGTGCTGAAGCACAGAAACAAATGTCCCTTCCAATATTTTTGGTCATTTTCCCCCTATATTTATCTTTGGTTGTTGGGTTTCTAACTTTTTTAAAGCAAAAAACAAAGTTATTTGTGCAGCTAAAATTATGGATCACTGATTACTTAGTTTCCAGTTCTACTTATAGACACTCATGTATTGTTATTTCTTCCTCTGCCACACAGCTTTAATTACATGATCTTAATGAGTTCAAGAAGTACAGTGGCATCTGCTGTTTCCTGCAAATTAGGGAAACAAGAACAACTTCTGGGTTTTGGGTAGCCTCCTTCCAGGATTCCTGGGAGCTCTGGTTGCCTATGACAACTTCCAGTTGCGAAAGGCCATTGTTAGAAATCCTTCACCATCAATTTGTATCTCAAGTGCTTTTGGAGGGGGCCAGTTGTAGCAGTGACTCATCCTTTGTTGTGCACGTTTTCCATATTACCATAAGCAAGATGGTTTCTTCTCAAATATCTAGCTTTACTGGGACAGAGACATGCAAGTCCTTCCAGAAAAAGTTGTTTGGTCTTGTGGAACCGCCTGATGTTGTACCTTCAGAGCATGCTGAGTTTGATTTTTCTGATGTATTTGGTCCGTTACCTGTTCAAGCTGCAGGAGACGTTAGTCAGGATTCAGGAAGTTCTGGTCCAGTATTGGATTCAAATGACGTGGTTTATGATGAACCAGTGGTCATACATAACCGATCACATTCACTGGTGGGGCCCACAACTTGTGTTAGCCAACCCTTAAGGATTAGCAAGCTTACCTTACATGAGAAGGAGAGTTCCTTAAGGCTTACTGAGTGTGTTAATGGAGAGTAACTAGCAAAAGTTGAGGAGGAATCTGTAGTTGATGCTGGTGAAGAGCCTCTTGACATTAGTAACCCTCAATTTGTGAAGAGTCAAAGTGTTGGATTGGAAGATTTTGAAATTATGAAGGTTGTTGGGCAAGGTGCTTTTGGAAAAGTGTTCCAAGTCAGGAAGAAAGGTACAATAGAAATATATGCAATGAAAGTCATGCGGAAGGATAAGATTATGGAGAAGAATCGTGCTGAATACATGAAGGCTGAGAGAGACATTTTAACAAAAATCGATCACCCTTTTATTGTTCAGCTCAGATATTCTTTCCAGGTAACAATTTGCATTGTCTGTCACAAGTTCTAAAATTTTCACTCTTGTTTCTGCTGGTGAAAGTTATAGTAGTTAATATGGAGACTTGGTGGAACAGAGTTCTTTTATTTATTTATTTAAAATTTTTTTGAGCTCATTTCTAATATAGGATGTTACCTCTATATCCTGATACTTTTGTGGCTCTGCTAAAATTTTACCGATTGACTGCCCATGAATAGTTGAATGTGTACTATTATATTTCTAATCTAATAATTATGAATGAATGATTAGGTGTGTGATTCATGAAACAGTTCAACATTTCAAGTAACTAGTAAGCATCTGTAATGCATGGGGAATTTGCTCCCTCTATAATGGATATGGTTCAATTACTTCTACTCAGAGAAATATACAAATAAGTCACTTAACTAATTACCTCAAAAGCACATCTCAATAAGTTTTCTCACGATATCATCCATCTGAATGAGCACACTAGTGTTATAAATAATATTTCCTTTACATTGAATAATTGAGCAATTCTGTTTCACTGTTAACTCTTCACCCTACAAGAAAAGAAACAAAGCTGAGATTTTAGGTTTTTTTACGGCTTGTGGATTACTTGAGTGTCTGTGTTTTTTAATCTTTGTTGCAGACGAAGTACAGACTGTATCTGGTGCTGGAATTTGTTAATGGAGGACACCTGTTTTTCCAGCTTTATCATCATGGCCTTTTCAGCTACTGCCTTTCCTAGTCATGAAGTCGTTATTTTATATGCTTGTCAATGAGTCAGGTCTACATCTGGAACATACATGACTAATAGCAGTTCTGGCTCAAGTTTATACCCAATTGTAATACATTTTGATGATATTTGTATCCTATGTTATATTGGTTGAGCCCAATGCATACCTAATTAAATCTAACTTGTTCTAGGTCCAATATTGATTCTAGGATAGGATTAGGACCCGCACCCGGATCTGGACTGGTCTGGGCTGGACCTGACCTGAATGTGACCACTTTAAAGTTTTACTTTTGGTGAGTATTGACATCTGACATTTGTTTCAGAGAGGATCTAGCACGTGTGTATACTGCTGAGATTGTTTCTGATGTTTCCCACCTCCATGCAAATGGTATAATGCATAGGGATCTCAAACTTGAGAATATCCTTCTTGATGCTGATGGGCATGTAAGATTCTCTCTCTCTCTCTCTCTCTCTCCATGTATATATAGTAGAATATTTCCCTATATAGAAAGAAATTTGCTCACACCCTTGTGGGGCCCTATAAATATATGGGAAGGTGGGGATCGAAAGATCTGGATGTGATATGTGACCTACCTGTGTGCAAAATCTCAGGTCCATTAGATCATCCTAACCCCTTGATTTGTGCCTCTGGTATGCACCAATCAACCTAGAAATAAGCTACTTAATTTGCACACAATTTAAACTCGCAAGAGCACAAGATCACTTTGTAGTATAATGAATTGTAAGTATGAGGTCGATCCCACGAAGATTTGTGATAAAACAATGTCAAAAATAACTAAAAAATCAGAATATTAAATGGATGAAAAAGTGATTGAATGCTGATTGGTTGAATGAAACTACTAAAAACAGTAAATTAAACTATTAAAATAAATCAAAAGCTTAATGGAAAGTAACCTAACACAAAACTACTTCTAAGATTGAAAACAATGATAATGAATAGGGTTTCATCTACTCCCCTAACCTATCTTATGCATGTCCCTTATTATCCCTTAATAAAAAATTAGAATTATTGGTGACATTTATCAACCTAGATCATGGCATATGTATCCAGATTATGATTCCCCTAAACCTAATTCATGAGTGGCATACTACATGAATTGTTCATCAAGTTGCAAAAACTAGGCATGGCATATGTCCTAGTCAATACATGCATGATGCATAAAAACGATGGGAATGATAAATGCATAAGTCTAAGCATGGCATATACTTAGATTATTCATGGTTCTAAACCCCAGATGCATAACATCAAGATCAATCAAAGATAAGTTAGCTAATTTTAAATTTAATTGAACATGGCATGGTTGGCATGGCATATACACAACTCACCAAATTAAAATCATGGTTTAGAAACTCAACCAACAAAACTGAAATCTGATTTAAAGAATGCCAAAAGGGACTACATAAAATTAGGCTAGGGTTTCAATTACATCCTGGCCCTAAAAAGTTTAACTACTCATGTTTGTAATAGAAAATAACAAAGAAAAGAGGTTCATAATAAAAACTCTAAAAGACGGATGAAGAAGAAGGAATGGCCAGCAGCTTGCTTGATTTTTCTCGCTTGAAAAAGCTCCTCAAAGTGGTGATGTACGGCTGCTAGGGCTTGTGTATGAGTGCTGGTCGTCCAACCCTATGGTCCCCTTTTATGCTTTTTGCAAAGGCTCTCTTTAGCAAGGAGTTTCCTCCTTTTTAGGCTTTGTTTCCTTTTATGATTAGGTCTCTTGCTTTCTTTACAAGTAGGTTTCCTAATTAGATTAGAATAGAAGTCTCTTTTCTTGATGTGGAAGACTTTCTAATTCTGGTCCCACTTTATAGCTTCTTGAAAGTTCTTCACTTGGACCCACAAATCTGAGATTTATTTTCAAGGGACTAAACCTGAATCTTTGACATGAGAGTGGGCCCATATGGGGCGTGCAATATGGTGTGTGGGACCCCCTTCTTGGACTTCTAAGCTTAGCTTGGACTCTTGCTTGGTACTTCCGTCTTTTTCTCCTTTATCTTCTCTATGCTTGGGCGCCACTTGGACTTGAAAAAGAATTTCCAAATTCTGAAATTCAACTCTTTGCAATAGATGTTGGGCCCCCTTTGGGCGTGTAACACATGTTTGGGCTGTTTCCTTCTTTGTTTCACTTTCCCTTTTGGTTTATGCTATGAGTCTCCAACACTTTCCTTTTAGGGCTCCACTTTAATTTCGAATTTTAAATCCCCAAAAAGAATAGGGATTGCCCACCTGGCCGTACATCCCTTGGGATTCACACTTGAATCTCTCAATTAATCAATTGCTGAAATTTCTTCTCTTTTGGCTCCTTTTGACCTTTTCATAAAAAAACAATAAGACAACGTAAAAACAACTAAAATAACAATGAACTAGCACAAGATAAACCAATTATTAGGGCTCAAATTATAAACAATTAAGCACTTATTAGCCTCTCAAGAGAATCAAATCCCATTTAGATTGGTGTAAAAAAACAATGGATTTATTTTTTTTTTGGCTGGGGCGGGTGTGTGTGTTTGTTTGTTTTTTCCATTTGGATTGATCATAGGAGGTTGGCTCACAACCCTGGTGCATCTAGTCTATTTGCGCAGGAGATTACCTGAAAAATTCTCCCTCTCTCTCTCTATATATATAGAGGGAACCGGTCCTGTAAGGACGGTCCTTACGGTCTGCCCAGTTTGGGATGCCCACTGGGGCCCACCTTATGACCCATCCAAATTGACCACACATTCACAACCCCATTATAGGCACCGAATCCCATGAATTTGCATGGATTAAGATGAACTAGACCGTTGGATTGAGGGTCGATTTTTCTTATTTGATATAAAACTGTTAAACTTGTGGACCACGGATGAAGGGGTTAGAGGTATTAGATTGACTTCAAATTTGATATGTAGGTTGGCCCCACTTGGATCTTTCAGTACCCCTCTATCCCATGCCTAGTGGGGTCTCATGGTGGGCCAGCTCTCCTAAGCTCTCCTTATCGAGGGCAGCTCTTCGAAGCTCAAGCTTAAGATAAGGTAAGCTCAGGTGTGTGGTGGGGCCCACCTGGGGATGGGGGTGTGCGGATTCCAAGGACTCCCTGGGACCCTCCTCTTTGCAAAAAAACCAGCCCCAACTGTGATTTCTATCATCTTCATCTTGGCCTCAAAAGTTTAATGGTCAACAGTCCATTCGGATCGGTATACAGTCGATCCAACGGTCTAGTAAATAAGGATCTGACCGAAAGTTTGTGGACATGTGCAAGGGGGTTGTGCGTTTGGTCTATTTGGATGGACGAAGGGTGGGCCCTGCAAGCATGAGCTTGCGGAATTTTATCCTAAGCTCGCACTTAGGAGAGCATTGTCCATATATATATATATATATATGTGTGTGTGTGTGTGTGTGTGTGTTGGGTGGGTGTGTGTGCACGTGTGTGGGTGTGTGTTGGGTGTGGGTGTGTGTTGGGTGTGGGTCTGCGCGCGTGTGGGTGGGTGTGTGGCTCACTTGGGACCATGTCAATTCATGGGAAGGTGGGGGTCGAAAGATCCGGATGGACCCACCTGTGTTCAAAATTTCAAGTTCATCAGATCATCCAAACCCCTTGATCTATTGGCCTCAAATTTAAAAGTTTTAGAATGCAACAATTTTCTTTTTCCTATTTCAATCCAACAGTTCAGTGCCATTCAGATCGGTGTAAAAAACTTGGGATCTGTGACATTCAGGGGTGGTGGTTGTGTGTGTCCGGTGTCCCATTTGGGTTGAGGCCGTGCTCATCTTAGGCATTTGCGGTTGAGCTCACCTGAAAATATCTGTGTACACTAGCGGGGACACATCGCAACATGACAGACCTTTGTATTGCCAATTTGTAGGGCTGTCAATGGGATAGATTCCAGCTGGACCTGCTTGGGCCCAAGTCTGGGCCCAATAAGGATTGATAATATGGGAGGCCCACGCCCACCTCTCAATGTCCTGAATACTTAGTACAATTACTGCCGGAATGAGAATATAGCCAAGGCACCCCATTTTCAGTCAGAATGCTCTTTTTACACGATTCAAATAAAAGGACTAAAATTTGTATTTTATAATGTACATTTTTGTAAATGTACAAGTATACATATACATTCACATTTATATACACATGTATGTATATCTTAAAACATTTTGTGTAACTAGAGTCTCATGGGCCTAGAGACTGGGCCGATAAGGGATCCGAATCCTAACTGTGGGTTGGGCCAGTAAGTTGGGCCTGTTGGAAAGTCCAAACCTCGGTTATCAGACTCGGGCTCATGTGGATTAGGACTGGACCTGGTCCATTGACATCCTTGCCATTGTGTTAATATTCATGGTTATAATCATGCAGTTGCTTCTATATTATTAATCTTTTATCAACCCTGAGGTTGTTTTATTTTAATTAGGCTATGTTAACTGATTTCGGCCCGGCAAAGCAATTTGAGGAGAACACAAGATCAAACTCCTTGTGTGGAACAGTGGAATACATGTCACCTGAAATAGTTCTTGGGAAAGGTCATGACAAGGCTGCTGACTGGTGGAGTGTCGGGATCCTGTTGTTTGAAATGCTTACCGGAAAGGTTAGTTTACTAATTTTGATTTATTTAACAAATAGTTGTTCATTTGTGCATCTTCCTTTGTATCTCATTTTACATGCTATTAATTCAATTCACAAATCTTGCTTCTGCCAATTTCTTGTCATGAAAATTTTCTTCGGGAAATGTTTAATGTTTGGGTCTCAAGTATATATGTAGAAAATCTTACAAAAAATAGAATAATTTAAAAATGAAAGTGGAACTATATACATATATGTGAATGATTAGATAACACCATACTCATCTGGAGTATGTCCACCATTGGATTTTACATCCTAAATCTTTTATCGCTTTTCCATCCTTGATATCTACCCTTTATATATGTGACATGATGGCCAATCAGGCTGATTCTGGGTCCACCCTGTTGACCACTGCTACCGACCCTCAAATCCCTGATGATTGGCATGAACCTGAGTGGGGCTCACAGATTCACTTGTCTATATCTATCAGAGGTTTATACAGTGATGATCTGTTGAAACTTCTGAATTTTATAAGCTTATATTTCTTAAAACAGATAGTTTAATAAATTAGATTTATCTGGTTAGATTTAGATCCTTCTTTTCAAAATCATATTTTATTGTACTTTGCAGTATTTCAGAACTTATTTTTTCTTTGAGAATTGACTAATATTTTGAGAACTTCATCACATTGGTTTTCGTTTATAGATCTTCTTATTTCAGAAACCGCTAATTTGTTTCAATTGTTATGGCAGCGGATTACCTTCCTGCTGAATGTAATTTCTTTTCTTGGCTATGTGTCACGCCCCCAAACCTATTTACCGCAAAGATCTGCATCTTGGGGCACGAGCCTTGGGGGTTTGTATGGTAAAACATTTATTTCCCTAAGATCCGCGGGTGAGGATATGTAAATCCCATCACTAAATGTGTATATAAATGTGAATGTATAAGTATATATAAAAGACCTCTGCAATCTCTTGCTCACCGGTAGCGGAGTCGCAGAGTCGACACCTACAACACCAACAGTAGCATCATCAAATTATGAAATAGTTTTAGCAAGTAAACAGTCCATAATTACAAATCCATATGAATAAGATGGCTATAGAAAAAAATTTTGATGAGGCTAACAATACATATAACATGCATGAATACATGCTGTATTATATGTAAAGTACAAATGCATGAGCATATATGAATATCTACTATACAGTAGCACAAATAATCAATGTGAATGAGTATCATAACATGCATGGTGCAATGCAAACTAGCTGTGCACATGATGCAAAAGAAATGATGGAAACATGAATCATGAATAACGGACTATGCGTACGCATGAGTATGACATGTGTAAACCGTGCGCCAAGGAGGCAACTCCGAATACCTAGGCCCATGTGTGGACCCCTTCCTATGTAGGTAAGATGTTCCACTCTACCCACTTGCCCTTTTATAGGGGAGCCACGGACCTTCCACCCAAGACATGAACATGACATGCTTGATAAATTATAGGATGGTGGTAACTCCGCATAGGGGTGGACCTAAGTATTGCTACGTGGGTTCACGTTTACCCACGAGATTGGAGAAACTACTTAATAATACCTTAAAAAAAATTATTTTCTTATTTGACTTCTTAACTTGACCATTGCGTGCACCACCCAATTGAAAATCCTTGGTCCGCCATTGACTCTGCAAACCCAGGCCCATGTGCGGGCGTCTTCCTACACAGGTAGGTTGTGCCACTCTACCCATTTACCCTTCTTCAAGGGGGCCACGGACGTTATTGCCATACACTTGGAACACGATACTTATATGAGCTGATAAACATAAATGCGTAGAACATGGACGTTCATGAACACGTGGGCATAAGTGTGTGAAACATGAAACATAGCGTGAACATATGAGTATGAACATGTGGAACATGAAACTAGGTATAAACATGTATGTATTAGAATGTATATGCTTTGGAGGGTTAGGGAATCCAGTTCCCTCATACATGACCTACTTTAAAATTGGGCAGCATTTTGACATGCTGGAGTTGGCCCCAAAATGGGTGAAAAAGAGGGTTGGAGCCAATAAAATTGTAAGGGTGCATTGCATGAATGCGAACCACACCAACCAATTGACCATGCCTTGGGCCTTATCAAGTCCATTGGCGAAAGCAAGGCATGTGAATGCACACCACGGGATAAACTCGTCTGTATCCTTCAAAGCAGAGGTCTCTTAAGTCCATTTATATCAATGATGCGTAATAATAATAAGTAATGCATGATAGTACACTCTACCAATCCTAAGAGCAGGGCTGTCATTCACATGTAGGTACAATACCATTCATCTTGTCGCCATGGGATCATAGTTATCATAACATATCTCTATCTTGGTGCTCTGATGGTGGTTAACAACTAGTGTCCCACACTTGCATACCCACGATGTAACATTGTACCGCACATGCATCCGAACAACCCTTAATTGTAGTTAATTCAACATCACTTACTCATACTTAACTTTATTGGTGAGTCTGGGGTTTATGCTTATATCCTAACTTAAGTGTAGTACCTACTGGTGATAAATCATGCGGCACACGGGTCGAGCTCCACGCTGAGTTCGTTGGAGGTGCAGGGGGTTGGGCGCCCTTGATAGGGTGCGGGTGCAACGCCCTTGACCCAAAAATTTTTTCGGATTCCCTTTTAGAGTCTATCGTACATATGTTGCATAGTGGAAGCACGAAAAGAAACAGACCAAGGACAAAGATCACCGTCTTCAAACCAATATCAACACCTTGACTCCACAAGGAAGAGATATGGAAACCCTAAACGAAACTGTAATTCCTATTATACTATATTGAAGACGAAGTTTTTGGCTTTAATTTTGATTGTCGGTTGGGATTTTGACCATAAGTTATTTTGTCTTGAATCTTCTTTCCCACACATGCAATTACCTTCTTTATCTCATTATCAAAACCACTCATAACCCCCCCCCCCCCCCCCTCTTTTACTGCAAAAACTCCATTTCAGTGCAAACTCTACCACTCCTTTTGTACTCAATCCTCCTCTTTCCACCACTAGCTCTTGGATTATATAAATAGGTACTCATAACCTTCTTATTCTTTTATTTTCTTTCTATAATCTATGAATTTTCTTAATTCCTGAATATTTCAATTGCAATAATGGTCATATCTGTGCTCAGCATGGGTTATTATGCTAGTCATTCCTTAAAAAGAAGCATTACATCACTTTTTTAGTGTCCCAAGACCCTAAATTACCTGAATAGCAAAATTACGAAAAATAGTAAAACAATTCAAAATTACATCAAAGTCCCTTGACCATCCATCCCCAATTACATTTTAAGACCTTCCACAAAGTCTCAAACTTAAAGGAACTCAAATTCCCCATAAAATGAGCAAAACGACAATTTACTATAAATAGTAAGTTTTGCACAAGAACTCCTTTTGACCCTCGAAACGGCCTAATTTGTCCTCTGATGACTTCAACGCCTTTGGTGGTTTTGTAAAGCGTAGAGCTCGTTGATAGCTTCGAAACGCATGGTTATGGGCCCCGTGACGATACCTGGATCAAAAGTTATGGCCGTTTGAAGTCGACACTATGGATTTAACCTTCTGGCTTGACTTCTTGCGATCTTCTTGTTTTAGAAATTCTTTTGTGACTTGTTCTACATCAATATACACAAGACCGGGGGTTTTGGTCCACAAATGGGTTGGGGAGTATGGCCTGCGATGGTCCAGAACATAGGAGTCCAAAGCCAAATCCTAAAACATGGGTGAAACGAGGTTAATTTCTTTGTCAATTGACTGTTGGCTGCGGCCAACCGCCGATTGCTCTATCAGTCAGCAGTTGGACCTGACCAACTGCCGAGTGCCTCTCTCAATCGGCGGTTCGGCATGCCAAATCGCCGAATAGTTAAGTTGGTCATTCGGCGGTTTGGCCTACTAGGCTAACCTTCGACTAGCTCTAGAGTGAACCGCGAAACTACCCCTGAACTGTTTTGAATTCGGGAGTTCTCTTCTTGGCCTCATTTCTAAGGGTCCTAGGCATGTTTCTAAGGTTCCGAAAACACATTACCAAGTTTCCCGTTTAGCATTCCATGGTTTAACATGCAATTTGCTGAGCACGAAATGGGTATAGCCGTGGTCATGGAGTGATGGCGAGGATTTTGGCTGGATCAAATTCGTGATTTGAAGAAGAAATGAGGGAGGAAAGGTAGTGGCCAGATGGCTGATGTCTTGTTTGGTTTGGGGCGTGAATGATGGAGGAGGAGAATGTGGAAAAAGGGTTGAATGGGTCTGGCCCAAGAGTGAAAGCTTCTTGAGATTAAATTTACTTTCCAACAAGCCCAAGAATTACGTATTCTGAGGTTGAAGAGAAACTCAACTTTTATGAAAAATGACGGTTATGTTCCGTCTCAAGTGAGAAATTGTGAAACGAAGGGTTTTCGGACATCGAATGACTATGAGTTTAACGTGAAGGTTCCTTGGAATAATTTAAGCTATTTAACATGTCAAGATTTGACCTATTTCTGAAAATACCCAAAATACCCCTCTTAATAGCCGATTGACAACACTACCCTTCCTAATTCAGAACTCAGTCTAATCACAACCGAACCAACTCAAAAACCATTCTAACACTAAAACCAACTTAATTAACACCTAAGTAAGATTAATTAACACTAATTAGTAATTACAATTAATTAGGGTTGGGGTATTACACTATGTCGAAGCACTCATTGCTTCGACATGTTTTGAATTGTGAACTCTCTATTTTTCACCAAAATAGATAATCTACATGTTTTAAATTGTGAACTAACTCTCTATTTTTCAACGTCCAGCTGAATTTTCTTGGCTCTGTCAGAGAATTCATAACTGATTCCATCAAAACAGCTCTTTTGTTGTTCTGTTCACATGTTCCATCTGTTTTAAATTGTGAATTTCTATTTTTCTTAACCTGGGCTATTATGTCTCCAACCAATGTAAACCATGTTGTCCTTGAGCATGCACGTTTTATCTTTCCTCTGTTCATGATAGATGGATAGATTTTTTAAAGGAAAAAGAATTATGATGACATGTGTGCATTTTGAGTCTAAATATACTTTTGGTATTATTTCCAAACAGATGGATTAGACCAAGGAAGAAAGAGTACTTTATGATTTTGCTACGCTTCTTCACTTACAATGTGTTGGATGTGCAAACACCTAATTTGGCTAACCAATAAATACTTTTATCTTCTCACCTTCATCAGTTCCCTACAGCCCCATTTTCATACCAATTTGGTCAGAAATTAGAACTATCTGATAGATCCCCCAGGCTGCTATGATTATAATTATGATGATGATGATGATCGCATATATATATATATATTTTTTGAATGGTACCTGAATTTTATCAAAAGCTAAGTAGAGTAAAAGGCATATACTGAGAAGCAAAAAAAAAAAAAAAACCATCCAATTTTGAAAATAAAAACATACAAGAAGCACCCATAATGCTCAAATTTTTTTTTTTTTTGGTAACAATGAAATTGTATTAAAGGAAACCAGAAGAAAACAAAAGGCCCCTACCGAAGAAAGGGGCGGAAGGTATAAGAGCATTATACCATGGAAAGAACAGAGAAAGAACAAAAAATAACATGGAGGATAACAATAAACTACATGGGAAAGCTACTGAATTACAAGTCCTATCCACCCCTTGCTTAGCAAGCGAATTTGCAAAACCATTGGCCTCCCTCCCAACATGAACAAAAGACACTTGCATCGAAGATGATAAAGCTTCGATCTCAATCAAATAAAACCAAAATCTCCTAGGAAGCACAACTGAATATGTCACCCATGAAATGTCATTAAGAGAATCACTTTCTACCACTAGGTTAGATTGAAAAGATGAGACATACATCCAAATCGCATGTAAGATGGCTAAAACCTCCACCTCATTAGACTCCATACACCCCACATGCTTGGAAAACATAGCCAAACAACTCCTTCACTATTATGGAGCTCCCCACTGATACTCGTTGGACCTTGCTGCCCCATCCACATTTAACTTTAACTCATTAACAAAGGGAGGAACCTAAAACAACACCGTATTTACCTTCTTAGCCCCACAAAGCAAGGAAGCCTCCCAATTATGCAACACATTATCTACCCTTAAATTATTAAATTCACTCTTGAAAAAGGCCCATTTGGCAATTCGGACCACCACCAACTGAGACATGTCTTCCAAAAACGACAAGGACCCTCTGAAAACTATCATTCCTCTGGTTCCACACCAACCATAAACTAGCGAAAGGGATAAGTCTCCAAAGAACCAATCCACACCTAGGAAAATTAAGAATATACATCCACGCTTCAATCATCCCCACCGACGACCCTGGGCTGATCCATAAAACACCACACCTCACTAGAAAACTACACCACAAGGAATGAGAGAACTCACAATGAATAAATAAATGGTCAATGGTGTCACGCCCCCAAACCCGGGGGAGCGCGAATTGGGAGTTAAGTAAGAATTATATTTCTCCCAAGATCTACGTGTATGAGGATAATGTCAATCCAGGCCCATTTCTTACTTTGTAATTAGTCAAAGCTGTACCTACTACCCACTAGTCAAAGCTGTACCTACTACCCACTTATTGCTTTGTAATTAGTCAAAGTTGTTAGTCATACCTACTACCCACTAGTCAAAGCTGTGACCTACTACCCACTTATTGCTTTGTAATTAGTCAAAGTTGTTAGTCAAAGTTCCTTAATTTTAGGATCTAAGATTTGTAATTGATTGTAATTAGGGTATTAAGCCCTTATATATACATCAGTTGATCCAAGGAGGAGAGCACATTCATCTCTCTCTCTCTCTCTCTCTCTCTCTCTCTCTCTTGTTCTGTGTTTCATCTCTCTCTCTCTAACTTTGTCATGGTATCAGAGCTAAATCAATCATCTGATCATCTCCTGAGTCATCTTCCAAGCCTTGGAAGCCATCTGTGATCGTCATCTTCAACTAGATCCTCTCTATTCATCCCTGATCATCTCTGATCAAGCGTGGCCCACCTGTGATCAACATCACCAATCTCAGCGGATTCTTCCCTCTTGGTCGACTGAAAATCTTCTTATTTATGAAGATTTTTTTCCAGATTTATTAATCATCAGAGGTAGGTCTTCTACCTATTTTTGTGGAAATTCAATTTTTTCCATTTGTTTTTATCTCGGCCGTCCAAAATCCAGGATCTGGATCTGATTTGACCGGGACCACTTTCAAAAGTTAGGTGATTATCCTGTTCACCCATCCCCACTCTCTTATCTATCAAGAGATCACCAGGTGGGGCCCAGGTTCTGTTTCTCTCCCTGCCGATTTGGACGATTTGGTGCTGCCGTCTGGCCTTTTTTCCGAGTGTGCTCACTGTTCATCCAGGCCTTCTGGGAACTATTCTGGGCTACCGATTGACCTTCTGCTTGTGTTCCTAACCACTGATTGTGGTCTGATCAGTCTGTCCCACTGTGCTGCTGCCATCTCTAAGCTACTTATTGCTTTCTCTGCAACAACTGGGTGCCGATTGCTGATTTTTGCTGCTGTTCTGCTTATCATTCATCATTCTGGTTGTTTATTACTGTTGGGTTGATTGCTTGTTCATCCTTCTGTTGATTAGTGCCATTACTGCTGATTGATCTAGATACTGCCATTTTCTGTCATTCTTGTTGTTTACTGCTTTCTGGATTGATTACTTATTTTGAGTAGTCATGGACAAATTTGAAATTACCCTGGTTAAGTTTGATGGAAGAAATTATACCTCATGGGCCTTCCAATTTCAAATTTACTTAGAAGGAAAGGAACTCTGGACCCAGATTGATGGATTTGACCCTCAACCCAAGGAAGATGACAAGAAGATTTTAGTTTGGAAAACTAAGGATGCTAAAATAAAATCCTGGTTACTGGGCTCAGTTGATCCACATTTTATTCTCAATCTCAGACCTTGCAAAACTGCCCGTGAAATGTGGGAATATCTTAAAAAGATCTATCAACAAGGCAATGTTGCTCGTCAATTTCAGTTAGAACTTGATATTTCTCAATTTACTCAAGGCACCCACCCAGTCTATTCAGGAATATTACAATGGATTTCGCAGACTGTGGTCCGAGTACAATGAGATTAAGTTTGCCACGGTATCTGAAGCTCTCCTTCCCGAACTACTTCCCTTACAGCAAAGTAGCCATCGGGATCAGTTTCTTATGAAACTTCGTCTGGAGTATGAGACAGTTAGATCTAACTTAATGAGCAGGGCTTCTCTTCCTACCTTGGATGACTGTCTTCAGGAGCTTCTACGGGAAGAACAACGTCTGCTCACTAAAACTACTCTGGAACAACAGAGATCTGTTGAGGCTCCCCTTGCCTATGTTGCTACAACCAGACCTCCTCCTCGGGACATCAGTACAGTTCAGTGCCATAACTGCAAGAAATATGTTCACTATGCAAATCAATGCAAGGCAAAAATCTGTCGATATTGTAAGGCCACTGGTCATGTTATTGAAGAATGCCGGAAGAAGACTCGCAATTCTACTTCCCGCAACTATGTGCAGTCAGCCCCGGGTACTTACAATGTGCAATCGGCTCCTAGTGCTTACACAGTCACCACTCCACCATATGCTTCATCTGACTTCAGTGGTTCTCTGCAGCATGATTCTTCCTCCCAACCTGGTTCCTCACGATCTGCGTCACCAGCTCATCTCACTCCTGAGATGGTAAACCAAATGATCATCAATGCCTTAGCTTCCATGAACATCGCAGGTACTGCTTCATCTCTTTCCAATACCTGGTACTTAGATTCTGGTGCAAGTAACCATATGACCACTTCAGCCCTAAAATTACAAAATGTCGTTCCTTACACTGGTCATCTTACTGTCCAAGCTGCCAATGGAAATCATCTTCCCATCACCTCTGTTGGTGATACCCATAGCCCCTTACCATTAACCAATGTTTTAGTTTCTCCTCATCTTGCTACCAATTTGGTTTCTGTGGGTCAACTTGTTGAAAATAACTGCAATGTCTCTTTTTCTCCTTCTGGTTGTGTTGTGCAGGACCAAACGTCGGGGGAAGTGATCGCGATGGGGCCTAAGCGTGGAAGGCTTTTTTCTTTACCAGTGTCTTCATTTATTCCGAATAACTCTTCTCATCAGTTATTTTGTTTTTTCCTTAAGAATAATTCTCGGTTGTGGCATAATAGACTTGGTCATCCGAATGACTCAATGTCTACTTTATTTCAATCTGGATTATTAAATAAACCTATTGATTCTGCTTCGTTTGAATGTGATGCTTGTAAATTAGGAAAGAGCAGAACTTTAACACGGAGCACTACATGTTTTGACTTAATTCACGGTGATGTTTGGGGGCATTGCTCCGACTCTTTCTCATAGTCATTTTAAGTACTTTGTCACCTTCATTGATGACTTCAGCAGATTTACTTGGCTTTATTTATTACATTCCAAGTCCGATGTTCTTCATGCTTTTAAATTTTTTTTAAGCTATGTTGAAACCCAATTCTCCACATGCATTAAGATTCTGCGATCAGACTCAGGGGGGGAGTATGTGTCCAATGATTTTCAATCTTTTCTGACCAATAAAGGAATCATTTCTCAACGCACATGTCCGTATACTCCACAACAAAATGGAGTTGCGGAACGGAAAAACAGACATCTCCTTGATGTAACTAGAACACTTCTCATTCAATCTTCTGTTCCCCCTCGTTTTTGGACTGAAGCCCTCACTACCGCAGTTTATCTCATCAATCGTCTTCCATCACCTACCATTGATCATTTCACACCTTATTTTAAACTGCTTGGGCAACAACCTGTGTTTGATCACCTTCATACATTTGGATGTGTTTGTTTTGTTCATCTTCCTCTCCCGGAACGAACAAAACTAACCGCGCAATCTCGCAGGTGTGCGTTTTTGGGTTATGCCACTAATCAAAAAGGTTTTGTTTGTTATGATCCCATTGGACGTCGTATCAGGGTTTCTCGCAATGTTATTTTCTTTGAAAATCAGAATTTCTTCCCGACTCACATCGAATGTCCTCCACCATCTTCACCAGCTCTCTTACCTGGTTTCTCGGGTCAACCAACGGATCAAACAACTGTTACTAGGTTTAGTCCTGATTTTGTGTATCACCGACGGGAAAAACCTACCACTGCATATGGTCGTCCTCCTGATCCTCCGCCGACCAATGGTTCCGCACCTACTCAAGCCTTGCGTCGCTCCTCCAGAGATTCTAAACCACCTAAGAGGTATGGATTTACCCATACTTCTTTGATAACAACTCTATCTTCTGTCCCTATCCCTAGTTCTTATTTGCAGGCTGTACAACAAGATTGTTGGAACCAGGCCATGAAGGAGGAATTGGATGCATTGGATCATAATCACACCTGGGATATTGTGGAGTGTCCTTCAACAGTTAAACCCATTGGTTGCAAATGGATCTACTCGATCAAACTTAAATCTGATGGGTCCTTGGATAGACACAAAGCTATACTTGTGGCACTCGGCAACCGTCAGGAGTATGGCATTGACTATGAGGAAACATTCGCACCTGTGGCAAAAATGACATCTGTTCAGTTACTTCTCGCCATTGCTGCATCTAACTCCTGGCTTTTATACCAAATGGATGTCAAAAATGCATTTCTCCATGGGGATCTGCAAGAAGTCTATATGCGGATACCACAAGGTGTCCCCTCTCCCTCAAAGAGGACTGTCTGTCGCCTGCGAAAATCGCTTTATGGTCTAAAGCAAGCTCCTCGGGCATGGTTCGAAACCTTCCAGCGTCGCTTATGCGAGAGTGGCTTTAACCAGAGTCCTTATGATCCATCTCTCTTTCTCTGTCGCACATTTACTGGTATTACTGTGCTTCTCGTATATGTTGACGATATTATTATCACTGGCACGGATGCTGGTATGATAAACTCTCTCCAAGCTTCTCTCAAGGATTCCTTCCGTATGAAGGATTTGGGCCCTTTACATTATTTTTTGGGCTTAGAGGTGCATCAATCTCATAAAGGTCTATTTGTTAATCAACACAAATACACATCCGATCTTATCGAGTTGGCTGACCTCCATGATTCTTCACCTGTTGATACACTTGTAGAGGTCAATCTTAAGTTGAGTAAAGATGATGGCGATCTTCTTTCTTATCCTCATACATACCGGTGTCTGGTGGGAAGTCTTGTCTATCTCACCATCACTAGACCTGACATATCCTATGCTGTTAATTTTGTGAGCCAGTTCATGACAGCTCCTTGCCACCTTCATTTGGCAGCTGTGAAGCGGATTATTCGCTATCTACTGCGAACTGTCCCTCGTGGTCTATATTATCCAAAGGATAATCCTCTTTATCTGACCGCTTATGCGGATGCTGACTGGCCGGGCTGTCAAGACAAAAACCGTTCTACTACTGGTTGGTGCATGTACCTTGGAAATTCTCTCATTTCTTGGAAATGCAAGAAACAAGAACGGGTGTCCTGATCTTCCACGGAAGCGGAATATAGGGCCATGTCTTCTGCTTGTTCTGAGATCTTATGGCTACGAGGACTTCTTTCGGAACTCGGGTTCGCTCAAACTGCTCCTACTCCATTGCATGCTGATAATACTGGGGCTATTCGCATCACTACAAATCCAGTCTTTCATGAACGCACCAAACATATCGAAGTCGACTGCCACTTTATTCGAGATGAAAATAAGCGTGATGTCATTCGGCTACCTCATGTCCCTACAGAGTTTCAGTTTGCTGATATCTTCACTAAGGGACTTCCTCGGCCTCGACATCAATTTCTTGTCTCCAAATTGTTGCTTTATGACTCCCCAGCATCAATTTGAGGGGGGGTGTCAATCCAGGCCCATCCATTGCTTTGTAATTAGTTAAAGCTATACCTACTACCCACTAGTCAAAGCTGTACCTACTATCCACTTATTGCTTTGTAATTAGTCAAAGTTGTTAGTCATACCTGATAGTCAGAGACATATGCCAGAACGAAATAGAGAATGAGAGAGATCAGTGAAAAATCTTTGTATTCGATGCTGTCCTCTTGTATTTCAGTCCCTTTAAATAGAGTTTACAATGCATAAAATCAAGGAATTAACACCTAATTTACATCGATTAGATCCCTAAGAATGGAAGGATAATAAGAGATCGAGCTGTACAAATTATGACTAAGTCTCCTATTTACACTTGGGCTGGGCCTAATACTATACAAATGGGTTGGGCCAAATATCATACAAGTGTATACTTTAACACCCCCCCCTCAAATTGATGCGGTGAATCAACCAGCAACAATTTGCGAACTAGGAATTCATGCCGCGGTCGTGGAAGGCTCTTGGTGAAGATATCAGCAAGCTGGAACTCAGTGGAAATATGGGGAAGAGTAATGATTTTGCGATCATACTCGTCTCGAATGAAATGACAGTCCACATCAATATGTTTGGTTCGCTCATGAAATATAGGATTTTCAGTGATGCGAATAGCACTGGTGTTGTCAGCATGAAGAGGAGTTGGTTGAGTCTGGGAGAATCCAAGCTCAGATAACAACCCACGTAGCCATAAAATCTCAGAACAAGCGGAAGACATGGCTCAGTATTCGGATTCCGTGGAAGATTTGGAGACTCTATCTTGTTTTTTACATTTCCAGGAAACCAAAGCATCTCCCAAGTAAATACACCATCCTGTAGTAGAGCGACGTGTGTCGGGACAGCCAGCCCAATCTGCATCAGAATAGGCAGTGAGTGTAAGAGGTGTGCCAACTGGAAAGAATAAACCGCAGGTAGATGTACCAAGGATATATCGAATAATCCGTTTGCCGCCGCCAAATGATGATGCCGTGGGGACGTCATAAACTGACTGACCAGATTGACAGCATAAGAGAGATCTGGTCGAGTAATGGTTAGATAGACAAGGCTACCAACCAAACGACGATAGAAAGTAGGATCAGGAAGGGGATCGCCGTCTTGTTGATGAAGCTTGGCATTTACTTCTAACGGTGTGTCAACTGGGCTAGAATCACCAAGATCGGCGAGCTCCACTAGGTCAGTAGCGTATTTGTGCTGATGAAGAAACAAGCCTTTCTTGGATTGATGAACTTCCAATCCCAAGAAATAATTCAAAGGTCCCAAATCCTTCATATGAAACCTATCTTGCAGAGAGGCCTGTAGCTGTTGGATCATATCACTGTGAGGGCCAGTAATAATGATATCATCTACATACACAAGGAGAATTGTGGATCCTCTGGATGAATGAAGCGTGAACATCGAAGGATCATATGGGCTCTGTATAAAAGAAAGTTGAAGGAGAGTGGTTCGGAACTTGTCGAACCAAGCTCTGGGTGCCTGTTTAAGGCCATATAATGAGCGTCGTAATCGAGCAACATCCGTCTTTGAAGAAGAAGAAATTTCATTAGGTAGACGCATGTAAACCTCCTCTTTAAGATCCCCATGAAGAAAAGCATTCTTCACATCCATCTGATATAAGGGCCATGACTGAGAGGCGGCTATTGCAAGAACTGTACGTACAGTTGTCATTTTGGCCACTGGAGCAAAAGTCTCCTCATAGTCGATACCATACTCCTGCCTGTTTCCAAGAGCAACGAGACGAGCTTTGTAGCGATCCAAGGATTCATCAGATTTTAATTTCACTGAGTATACCCACTTGCATCCAATGGGTTTGACAGAGGAAGGACATGGAACAATGTCCCAGGTGTGATTGGATTGAAGAGCATTAAGTTCTTCCTGCATAGCCTGTTTCCAACAATCATGCTGCACCGCCTGAGAGTAAGAGTTAGGGATAGAAATAGAAGACAAAGTGGTTAATAATGAAGCATGAGTAAAGCCATATGGCGAATGGATCGACGAAGAGCAAGAGGCTCCGGAGGTGGAGTAGGTGCAGGATCAGGCGCAGGAGGTTCCGGAGCTGGAGCAGGTGCAGGATCAGGTGCAGTCAGGGTAGGCGTAGCGAGAGACCCAGAGGCAGGAGCACCTGTAACATTTCGATGTTTATAGACAAAATTTGGCTTAAAACGAGTAACTGGTGGAGGCATTGCATCTGAAAATGATGGTAAACAAGAGAACAAGACAGAGTCAGTCGAATCACCATGTCTTGGAAAGAAGTATTGATTTTCAAAAAAGACTACATTGCGAGACACTCGAATTCTTTTGGCTTTAGGATCATAACAGAGATAGCCTTTTTGATTAAGAGCATAACCAAGAAAAGCACAGATGGAGGATTGAGGTGTTAACTTAGTGCGCTCAGTGGGAGGAAGAAGAACAAAACAAACACACCCAAAAGGACGAAGATAATCATAGAGTGAATTCTTTTGAAAAAGTCTAAAAAATGGTGTCTGGTTGTCTAATCTAGATGAGGGTAGACGATTTATGACATGCACCGCGGTTGAGAGGGCTTCAGGCCAAAACCTAGGTGGGACAGAAGATGCTAACAAGAGTGAACGAGCAATATCCAAGAGATGCCGGTTTTTTCTTTCAGACACCATTTTGTTGGGGTGTATAAGGGCAAGATCGCTGGGAGATAATGCCTTTGGACTGCAAAAATGTTTGAAAGTCCTTAGAAACATACTCCCCCCCTGAATCAGACCTAAGAACTTTAATGGTAGTGGAAAATTGATTCTCAACATAAGACAAGAAAACTTTAAAAACCGAGAAAACATCAGACTTAGCATGCAAAAAATAAATCCAAGTAAAACGACTATAATCATCAATGAATGTAACAAAATATTTATAATGAGAATGAGAGATAACAGGTGCAATACCCTGCACATCACTATGAACAATATCAAAACATTTTTTTGCTAAAGAATTATGAAGAGGAAAAGGAAGGGTTTTCCCTTTCCCCATCTTGCAGCTATCACAATTAAAAGAAACATCCTTAAAGGAAACTTTATTGTCATTAATTAAACCAGAATTTAATAAAAACATCAAAGTTTTGGAATTAGGATGTCCTAAACGATTATGCCACAATTGGCATTTATTATCATTAAAATGGGAAAAAAAAAGCAGTCTCCGAAGGGAGTTTTCCTTGTGAGGAAATCTGGAGGGGGAAAAGACGTCCCTGCTTAGGGCCCTTCGCTAGCACCTTCCCCGATACTTGATCCTGCACAACACAGCCAGAGCGAGAAAACAAGATGGAGCAATCACTATCAACAAGTTGACCAACGGATAACAAATTTGTGGTTAAACGAGGAGAAAGAAAAAACATTATGCAAGGGTAATGAGTGAGGAACCTGTCCAATAGCAGAAATGAGAATACTACCACCATCAGCTGTATTGATGCAGAGGTCTCCATCATACTTCTTAATATGAGTCATATTGGCAGAAGAGTGTGTCATGTGATTGGAGGCCCCTGAATCAATATACCAGGTGGATTCTGAAGATTTTGGTTTACCTGATAAGCCAAGAGCAGAGAAAGCATTGATGATCATTTGTTGGACCATTTCAGGAGTGAGGGCAGACGAAGAAGTAGCAGTAGGCGGTGCAGGCATGACTGGGAAAGAAGCTTCAGGAATATGTGCAGAGTAGGCTCTCTGTTGCTATGCCCGATTCTGGGGCTGTGCCCGATTCTGGGGTCGCGTCCGGCATTCTGGAAGAACATGACCTTTGGTTTTGCAGTAGGAACAAAACTTCTGGTCGCACTGAGTAGAAACATGTCCGAGTTTGTTGCAGCAAAAACATTTGACTTTGCTCATGTCCCGGGCTTGAGACTTACCTCGGGCTATATAAGCAACATCAATAGGAGTATCCTGAGAAGCAGTATTTACAAGCGCTGTCTGAGTCACCAAGCGATGTTCCTCTCTAAGTAGTTCGCCCAAACATGATTCAAGTGAAGGGGAGGGAACCCTGCTTAGTAAGTTGGAGCGGACAGTTTCAAATTGAGGCCGTAACTTCATCAGAAACTGATCTCGCTGACTTGTTTTGTGTATCTCTTGAATAGAGGATAAAGAGGCAGCAGGAAGAGCAGCATAAAACTCAGCGTAGTCGGTCCACAAACTTGTAAATTGAGAGTAGTAATCTTGTATCGACAAAGTTCCTTGAACAAACTGAGAGATTTCATGTTCTAAATGAAACCTTCGAGCATAATTTTCTTACAAATATATCTTTTTTAAATAGAACCACATATCTTTGGCAGTTTTATATGGGCGAAGATTCAGGATAAACTGGGCATCAACTGATCCCAAAATCCAAGTCATGATCTGCCAGTCTTTAACTTCCCAATTAGCGAGAAGCTTAGTATCAGTAGGTTGGGGATCAGAATCATCAATATGACCCCAGAGTTCTTTACCCCTAAGGTAAATTTGAAATTGAAAAGCCCAAGTGGTATAATTTTTACCATTAAACTTGATCAATTTTATATCTCCCTTTTCCATAATTATGAATGCAAAAGAGAGTCAGCAATCTGACTACCAGCAGACAGATCAACCAGAAAGTGCAAGATAGGAATAAAAAAATAACCCAAGCAATTGTAGCACCAAGCAATCACAGAGGAGCAAATACGACTGAGATGATGTACTAACCCAGCATGAAGATCATAGAGAAAAATAGCCCCAGAACCATAAATTGAACCCAGACGACCTTGAAATCCAGCGCACGAGAGATTCGTGGGCCCCACAACTTGATCCAATCACAGATCAGAGAACATCATCTTGAAGGAGATCAAATTTCGTGTCTTCTAGTACAAGTTTGATGGAATTTGGAGAAATATCCACAAAGTTGGACGGCTGAGATGAAATCTTTGGGAGAAAAACACGTCAAACCGTGAGAGGAAGAAGTGAGTAAAACAGGCCTGATCCGATGGAGAAAAAATCCAAGAAAATCTTCAAAAATCCTTTGAAGAATAGTCGAGCATCGTCATGTAGTGTTCTGGCTACAAGTGAGATGATCAAAGGTGGCCCACTTTGATCAGAGATGTCCTACGCCGAGAGAAGAGGATAATCGAAGCTATAGAAGTCTCTCAAAATGAATAAGGAAGAAGATCTCCTAGAACAAGCTCTGATACCATGATAGTCAGAGACATATGCCAGAATGAAATAGAGAATGAGAGAGATCAGTGAAAAATCTTTGTATTCGATGCTGTCCTCTTGTATTTCAGTCCCTTTAAATAGAGTTTACAATGCATAAAATCAAGGAATTAACACCTAATTTACATCAATTAGATCCCTAAGAATGGAAGGATAATAAGAGATCGAGCTGTACAAATTATGACTAAGTCTCCTATTTACACTTGGGCTGGGCCTAATACTATACAAATGGGTTGGGCCAAATATCATACAAGTGTATACTTTAACAATACCTACTACCCACTAGTCAAAGCTGTACCTACTACCCACTTATTGCTTTGTAATTAGTCAAAGTTGTTAGTCAAAGTTGTTCCTTAATTTTAGGATCTAAGATTTGTAATTGATTGTAATTAGGGTATTAAGCCCTTATAAATACATCTGTTGATCCAAGGAGGAGAGCACATTCATCTCTCTCTCTCTCTTGTTCTGTGTTTCATCTCTCTCTCTCTAACTTTGTCAGATAAGACGTTCCAACACACACTGAATATTTTGCGGAAGCTTTTGTAGCGTTGCGACCCGAAGTCCGTGGCCATCGGAATCCGTGTCGCACTCAACCGCTAGCATATAGCTATCATATCAATGATCATATCAGACTGGAACAAACCATCATAAGAAAATACAGAGCTGACAGTAACAGGATATTACATTCCCATATATGTTCAAGTTATAAATAACAATGTATATTAATTACAGTCCCTAGAAAATAGTTAATAAAAGCCATACAGTAACAAAATAAATAAAAACCATCCCACATGTATCGTAGCTCCTATGTCAAGCTCAATGTCTACATGACATGGGTGACAAAACAACATGTAGACTCATGGCTCCACGGCCAACACAAGCACTCAACTTGGGCGAAGAAGTTTGGACCTGAGTACCAAAGTAGTGGGTCAGACACGATGGTCTAGCAGGTGGGTGAAAAGATATAAACAATATACCGAAGAATAAAACATGTGATAAAGCATGTTATTCGATCAAAAGCTATACATAATTAAAATGTATAGAAAATCATGGATATCTGACAAAATCCTGTATTCGTATAAAACGGGTATAAAACATGAACATTTGACAAAACATAAATTCCTTTAACGCATGGATAAAGCATGATTATTTAACAAATCGGGGATTCATTTAAAGATATAACAATAAACTTAAAACAATGATACCTTCGGAAATATATTGAAAACCTGTATAAATAATGATTTTCATAAAAGTGAATGCATCATTTATTAAGAAAAGACATGAGCAATATAAAGCATGTAAAGGTACCAAGAATCGGGAACTAGCAAGATGGCAACTACACGAAGCTAAATCCTCTCTCACTAATGTGATGAGAGCTATCGGGGCGTTGACCTCAGTCACACGAGGTGAGGAGAGTCAACGATATATATATATACATATAGCTAGACAAGACCACGGCCGCGGAACCGGGTAACGGGACAGGATCCAATTGCAGCTGGCAGGACAAGAAGGGGATCTCCAAGTCGGTGGATCAGACTGGCAAGGTACATCCAAGCTTAGGGGTGCCGATTCGTAGGTATATGCAAGAAAACAAAACAAATACATGTACGCATGTTCTCTTTTGGCTCATGGGCTCGCACTACAAAGCTCTGGCCCCATATTGCCTCAAGGTTTTGTTCTCAAAATAATAATCCTTTTGGTTCATGGGCTTGCACTACAAAGCTCTGGCCCCATCTTACCTCAAGGTTTTGTTCTCGAAACAATTATCCTTTTGGTTTATGGGCTCGCACTACAAAGCTCTGGCCCCATCTTACCTGAAGGTTTTGTTCTCAAAATAATAGTCCTTTTTGGCTCATGGGTCATATACAAGAAATCAACAAGTACAAATATAACGGGATGGGGTGCTCATAGGCACAAAAACATATTGTATCGGGTTGAGCATAAACGGGTTAACAACATGCTAAAACATTTCAATACCTTCGGGGCAAGTCTAGTCATAAAATATGAGATTTAAAGTGTATAAGTGAAATTCGGTCGAGATATAGCATGAATGGATTTCTAACATTCTCCGGGCCAAGTGTTGAAAGTCCAAGATTTAAATCAATGTGAATAGGGTCCCGTATGTTAGGTTTGATTTACATTTGGTACTCTTTAAGAATTAAAAACATTCCGGGTCCTTACATACATTGACAAGTCTAGAAGACCTTAACAACGTCATGATGATGGGGTTTTTCCTTCTGTATAGTTCCTCACTCTTCTCTAATACAGTTCCCTATGGTTCTTCAAGTAAAAACCATTATAATTGCTGTCAGTCAGCTCCTCGGCTGACTGTCGGTTAGCCGAGGGGGTCAAGTCGGTTAACTGACATGCTGACCGAAAACTAGCCGAGCACAGAAATGGGGAGAAAATAGCTCTCGGGGATTGGGACCGAAGATATGTCGGTCACCTTTCGGTTAGCCGACACTTCATCATCAGAATTCGACAGGAAAAACAACTCTCTGGAAATGGAACCGAGAGGGTGTCGGCTCCCTGTCGGTTGGTTGACCGACAGCTGACCGACGTTACTGCGAACACCAAATTCTGGAGCTATTTTCAGTCCTTTCTTTCTTCAAACACTCCTAATTTTTAAGGGTCAGATCCTTGTAACAAAGTGAGCTAAAATCTCCTATTCTATCAATCAAAACTTCCAATCCAACACTACAAATCCACCATTCAACCTCATGCATTCTTCCATCAAATCATCCATAAAATGGATTAAATCACCTCCTTTCCATCCATATTCAATCACAAGAAATCCAATACATATGAAGATCCATTTGTACACATAAGGTGAGCTACAACCATATGGATTCATGCATTTTCTAAGGATTATACAACAGAGAAAGAGGCTCATCGATATGCATTTTTAAAAGCAATAGAAACCATATCAAGAATGTGGATGAAAACACATATGAGATCACCAAAAACAATTAATGTAAATCAAGATTTTTCCATAAACATGTTAGCATTCAAAATCATCCTTTCAAAAGCAATAGATAATCATAGTGAAAAGCATGATTAGAAGGAAGTATTAACTCATTAAGAACAAGTAATGAAAATCCATATTTTTCTCATAAAACATGTTAACACTTGAAAACATCTATTCATCCACTTGCCTTGGGTTCCAATTAGCTAATCAATCAAGCAACACCTACAAGCATAATAAAAAACCTCCAAAAACAAACCCATCTTAGAACCCTAACATGGTAAATCAAGAAAGACAAGGAATGGGCTCAAATCAAATTAGGAAATGGAACTTAAAGGGCTGCCATTGCACAAAATAGAAGGTGGGGAGGGAGCTCTCACCTCTAATATCAACAACCAGCAAGAAGAGGCTTGGAGAAGGGTCTGCCCACCTTGGTTTCCCACGAAAATGGTGTCAAACGAGAGAGGGGATGAAGGGGAAGAAGTTGCTAGAGTTCCCTCGTTGGATTGGTGGCTTGGAAGCTCCATTCAAGCAAGAGAAATGGAAGAAAAGAAGAAGGATGGCTGCTGGTACTGTGGCTGGGAAGTTGCAGTCGATGGAGAGTGGAAAAATGAGGGAGAAAGAGAGGAGGGTGGTACTTTTATAATGGGTTGGTGTGGGGTCCACACTTAAGTAAAACTTGCAATGGAAATTAGAGGGCTTTCTAGACCTCGGATCAAGAAACTTAAAACATGAAAAGTGTCCGGCATAATATTATCTTTCTAACAAGGTAAATATTGACATACTTCCGGGGTCCACAGAAAAAGTCAACTGTTTGGTCAAAGGAATCAAAATAATGGAAAATTTGGGATTTCAAGGGTTAAAACATCGATTTTTGAGCCTCGGGTGTGATCGACAAAGAAGAGAGAAATGTTTCTTATACAATCTAGTTTCCAAAAAGTATATATTTGGCATGGTTCTAAGATTTCAAAGTTTGGGTCCAGATTTTGTGTGAAAAGACTGATTTTGTCCCCAGGGTTAGAAAAACTGATTTTCGGGGTTTCGAATGGGTATGGAGTGAACACAAAAGTTGTAGGGAATGACGAGATTAGTCAAACGAAGCTAAAACGGGAATTTTGGGAATCACCAAGAACCTCCCCATGCTGACTACGCAAAACAAATGGGACCCTACGGTCACTGTCTAGGTTCACTGGCTCTCAAAACTTCCCAAAGCTAATGAAAAGTCATTTAACTCAAAAACTCAACCAAACAACCACTAATCCCACTTAGAAAACTAATCCACAAATAAAACCACACTAAACCAGGGAATTAGGGGTCGGGTTCTCACAAATGGACTCCCTCTCATTCTCACACATAGCACATAAATCTGACAGCCTTTGAAGCCAAGCCTTTCCTCCTACCTTTCCCGAGATTGCAAGCCAAGAAAAGGCCTCCAACCTTAGGAGGAGCCAAGCCTGTCTGCACCTGCTAAGCCGGAACTTTGACAACTCAAGGGTGACCTATAAGAAAAGGCATCAGAAGGGCAGTGCTTCCAAATGCAAGAATCAACTTTGTCTCTACAAATAGAAACGTTAGAAAGAAGAGTGATGAATGAATCATACTCTAACTCCTCATACTGACGCAAAGCCCTCCTGAAAGACAGCCTAGGAACCAAAACCCCCTTCACCCAAATAACAGGTTTTAACCGAAGCCCACTTATTTCTCACCAACCTAAACAACGTAGGAAAAGACAGACAAGGGACCAACACCACCCAATCATCCACCCAGAATGTAACCCGACTCCCCTCCCACACTTTAAAGCCCACCCACTCCCAAACAACTCTCCTCCGACATCAAAGATATTTCTTCAATCCTCAAAATATTACCCACAAACACGATAAACGATACTAAGGAACTCTATGAGGCTCCAAACCCCACTCATCCTCGCCATATTTTGCAACAACAAATTTTCTCCATAACACCTCCCTCTCTTCTCCAAACCTCTGCCACCATTTAGCCAAAAGACCCAATTTATAAAATCCAAATTTCCCGCTCGTAAGCCCTCCTCCGCGCCCGCCTGTAAAGCCCCCCCTCCTCCCTAATAACACACGCGCGCACGCAAGAAGTCCCTCCTTAAACGATCCACCTTTTCTCTAACTGCTGCTAAGCATTCACAACAAAGAGATATAGTAGACGGGCCAATTAGAGAGAGTAGCTTTGATTAAGGTGATTCTTCTGCCAAAAGAGAGATAGTTCCTTTTCCGCATAGAAAATCTCCTCTTGAGATTTTCCACCACAGGATTCCACACAGCTTTGTATTTTGCTTGCCCCAATAGGCAGTCCTAGGTAAAGCGATGGTAACTTACCAGACTTACAGTGAAACGCCTGAATTTCTTCGTTGGATGACCCAACACCCACCAATAGGCTCTCGAGAGAATCATCGTTAGCCCAGAAGTGAGTTCAAAGCACCTAAGAATCCTTTTTAAAACTAAAACCTCCTCCCACCTCGTCGTGTTAAAGAGGATAGTATCATCAACAAACTGAAGGAAACAAACTGAAGGCAGGTGATAACTTCCTTCACTTTACCAACCGCAAAAGCCCTCCAAAAGCCTGCAAACTTTAGCCTTAGAAAGTAATACACTACGAGCCTCCCCCACAATAGTAAACCATGTTGATGACCAAGTTCCACCTCCCAACTCCCTTTTTTAGCAAGACAACCGGTATCATTGGCAGATCTTTTCACATGTGAAAAGGACGTTTAGCTTCAAAGCTAGATCTATAAACTCCTCTGCGTTCGCCGGTCTCCAGGGCTGCTTAGCATGATCCCCACCGGATACCACATAAGAAGTGACCCATTCTCAGAGAAAACATTTCTGCTTCATTCACATAACAGAAACCGGAAGGGCCTGAAAAGGAAAGGATGCTCAAAGACGAGACGAGTGATCTCTGATGATACCAATGATACTAGAAGGGCCTAGATTGTGCACAAGACACCACCAAAATTGAGTTTGAAAAAACACAAAGGTTTAGGAGATCAAATCGATAGTATAGGAGCTCATTTAATTTTATGAAAGACCATGTATTCCATAAAAGATACTACTTCAAAGCATCTCATATTTCTCTCCTTCCAAAGCACCCAAAGGCCCACCAAGAAAACAACTTTCCACATAATCCTACCCCTGACCGAACCTACCCCCATCCTTCAAGCCTGAAACAAAGCTCCTAAAGAGTTGTGATGATGTTCACAATTGACATGTGGAAATAGGTCAATTGACTTGATAAACTTCCATTTATTAGAGGGGTAAGCATTAAGTTAATAACTTTGATATATAGGATCTTCTAGGCATGGGTTGTGGGCATTTGTGATTCTGCAGCATGGAATCATGAATCTGTTATCTTTTTTGCAACTTCTGCTAAACTTGTCCTTTTTAAAAGTTAGGTGGCACAAAACATATTGCCACACTTGTACCTTATTTCAGATATATAATAATAATAATAAAAAAAAATTTGGTCAGTGGTACCTATAAAAAATACATGGAAAAATTCTATCATCAAGCTGAAATATCGCAGTGTTCACTGTAAATGAAAAATGAAATATTGAAGTACTTGATCTGGCTGTTTGGACAAACATCAGTCTTAGAATTTTAAATAATTTAATGTTATAATACTACAACTATTGTTCTTTTATTTTTTTTTTTGTAAAAGTACTGCAGAGTAGGAGAGGGAGAGGGAGACCCAAGAGAAGTTGGAAAGAAACTATTAAACATGACCTTGCCTACATGGATCTAACAGAGGACATGGCCCTAAACAAATTTGATTGGCGTCCTCAAATCCATATAGCCAACCCCACCTAGTGGGAAAATGCTTGGTTTGGTTTGGTTTGGTTTGGTTTGTACAAGTACTGCAACTGTTGTTATTGTCTAAACATGTTATACTATTCTGTGATTAGAAAAATAATTCACATTTTTGAAGTGAGTAAGCCTTAACTTCTTTTTTGTTTTTTGCAGCCACCTTTCATAGGTGGCAACAGGGAGAAGATTCAGCAGAAAATAATACAGGACAAGATCAAGCTGCCTTCATTTCTTTCAAGTGAAGCTCATTCAATATTGAAAGGGGTAATCTGCTTTTCCTATCTTTGTTTCCATATTTTCCATGGCCTGCAATTCCTCCCCCTTCTTTTTTCTGTTGAAATGGGATGGGTCTAATTTGGTGCTCTATGTCTTTTGGTCCCATGGGTCCCAGCTGCATGCATCATGCATCATCCAGTGTATTTTGTTCTCTACTTTTCAGGACTATATTTTTTTAGCATTGGATGGACACTGTTCAAGGGGCTAGGAGCTTCCAATCTGGAAGATCCTTAGGCATCCCCATTCACAGTGGGACCCATTAGATTTTGATAACCTGGATCATAAGTTTCTCAGTTCACTATCAATTCAAACAATTTGTAATTCAGTATGCTAACTAAGAAATCCAAGTTGCTCAAAAGCATTGAGACCTAGGAGTGTTCACGGGCCCTGGTTGAGCTGATCTGAGCAATATCCAGGCCTGCCCTGACTTTAAAACCATAGGCCCAGGCTTGGCCCTAGCCCAACTTAGGCCATAACGCCTGGCCGAGCCTGGCCCATCTCAAAGTGTCTTAGTGGATGATTGGCTTTATAGGGAAAAAAAGGTTTGCATTAACTGTCCCAAGTAGTAGCTAAGCTAAAGGTTTGCATTAACTGTCCCAAGTAGTAGCTAAGCTGGTAGGGACATGTGCATGTGCACAAATTCGTGTGTTCAAGTCCCCTCTCTAGCAAAAAAAAAAAAAAAAACTCTTAAACTTTGTGCAAGATGGCTCTCATTCGGGCCAGGCTGGGCTTTGGCCTCTCTACCACTGAATCCAAGCCTTCCCCTCACCCAGTCCATGAACACACTACTGCAACCCTATATTTGTCCATATCTTACTCCAATTGGAGTTTGCCCCTCAAGATTGATCGCTTGTAATGTACGGGATTTTATTTTGTCTTGTTTTATTTTATTCGCACGTTTTACACAATGATCAAACTGATGTGGGGGGCTAGCTTTTGTTTGTGTGAAATTTAGTCTATGAATTAATAGGACACTCATTTTCTGGAATTTGGGTTTTAGATGTGGGCCGCATTGTTGGATTTATAGCATCGACTCAGAAGAGTCGAACTCATACTCTAAATCATACAAATTGCAAACTGAATCAAATGAACCTGCCCCGTTGAATTATTTAATCAAGTCTTATCCAACTGAAATGAAAAATGGTTGATGTGTAGGGAGATTTCCAGAACCACAGGATTACGCTAATCACAGCCATCAGATGAGACTAAGCACTCTCACGTGCCATCCGCGTGCCGTCCACGTGGCACCAAGCTCACCCCGGCTACCAGGACAGGGGGTTCAGCCGAAGTCAGGCTGCTCATGGCCACTAGCGCCAAACTGAGCCACCCCGGGTGCCATTTCGGCAGAAAGCTCCACCTCGGCTGAAGAAGGCGGGATGAAAGCCGAAGCAAGGAAGAGCCTCCACTTGCGCCCCTCATCCCCACGTCATCTGGCACGTGGAGGGATAGGGGTACGAGCTAGTGGGACAGACGCGACATCCAGCGGCTGAGGCCACATCAGGGCAAGGCCCGAGGGCAGATCCGATGGTACCCTACCGCCAAAGGCGTCCAACACGATCTGGCCCAACAAGACGTGCATTAAATGCGACGTGGGCTGACCCGACGCGCATTTAATGCAGAGTGGGCTGGATTGGACCACATTAATTGCATCGTGGGCTGATCATGACTTCCCAGTCGAATCATGAGACCCATGCCTAGATATCATCCAAGATATCTTCCAAATCGTCTATAAAAGGGACTGCATTTCACATGCAAGGTACGCACAAGATAACTCATAGAGCTGTTACTCTGCCTCCCTTCTTCCTCTCCTTCCATTGTTCCAGTTCCTTCACTGACTTTGGCATCGGAGAGCCTTGCGCCGCCCAGGCCAGGGTCCTCTGACCGTGTGTTCTTCCCTTTCAGGCTTTCGGACGGCACCCAGTCATCACCATCTTTGGATAAGTCCTCTAAGGCTACCCAGTTATTGTGGGTCATTATTTTTTGCACCTACAATTGGCGCCGTCTGTGGGAAAGTAACATCCCAACCTTCCCAACCTTCCCAACCTTCTTAACCTCGATCTTTCAGAAGCCATGCCTCCGAAAGCTAGGAAGGGCGTAGAGTCCTCGAGAGCAGCGCTCGAGCTGCCACCACCGTCGACGGACGTCCCTCCTCAAGGGCGCTCCCGCACGGTGCATGGCACGTCTGCAGGCGAGGGCCGCTTAGGCTCTCAGCTCTTCGTCGAGTTCCCCTTCCAAGAGGGACTCGAGGCCTCGATCTCAGCAGAAGAAGTCATGCCACCCAGACGCGATGAGCGTCGGCATGAGCGTCCTCAGAAGGACAAAGCCGTGGCCGTAGGAGAGACGCGCCACGTTCAACCCCCTGCCACTGGAGGGGTTCTCGAAGCCCAAAATGCTCTCCTCCAGAGGCAAGAGCAGCTGATTCGCGAGCTCCAGCAGCAGCTGAGGGCAGCGCAAACTGCCTCCTTGAGGCAGGTCTCCAAGCCTCAAGGGAAAAAGAGGGACGCCCCCAGCAGGGCAGCCCAGCCTCCTCGCGAGGACCTCAGAAATCATCTGGATCATAAGCGGAGCCAGATTCATGACGAAGGCTCGAGCAACAGCCGAAGTCATCATAGCCGCGATGGCCGAGCTCATAGCCATCGCAGCCCGAGCCACTCCAAGCGAAAGCCCAGAGCTCAGACCCCAGAGAAGGACGATGAGCAGGAGCGATTTGACAAACGCGTCAGATTGGCTCTCCAGCACAACCTGGACGTGCGAGACCAGAAGCGGATCTGTGGTCACACTGATCTGGGGGGCTCGCCCTTCACAAAAGAAATCGAGCGCACCCCCTTGCCTAGAAAGTTCTCCGTCCCGCGGTTCGTCCCCTACGACGGACTGTCCGACCCGTCCGCTCACCTTCGACACTTCTCCCAGAAGATGTCCATCTGGGGGAATGAGGGTCACCTGAACTGCAAAATCTTCTCCTCCAGTTTGGGTGACCTCCCCCTGAAGTGGTTCTATTCTCTCCCAGAGAAGTCCATTTCGAGTTGGAAGGAGCTCCAGCTCTCCTTCCTGAAGAAGTTCCAAGCCTACAGCGTCGTCCCCAAGAAAGAAGGGGACCTCCTCGCCCTGAAGATGAAACAGGGTGAGACCCTCGCCATCTTCGCCCAGCGATTCTGGGCGGTTTACAGCCAGATCGAGGGCACCAGGGAGGAGATAGCAATCTATGCCTTCCAGCATGCCCTGATCCCCGGCCACGACCTGCGGAAGGACTTGGCCGGGAACCCCCCAGACTCCATGCCAGAGTTGATGTCCCGGGTAAAGCGCTTCATCGCCCAGGAAGAAGACGAGATCCGAGCCTGGGATCAGGACGGGCATCCGGAGCCCGAGCAGAAGAGTAGCCAGCCTCGGCAGAGAGGCGGGAGGCCCTTCCAGAAGCAGGAGCCCAAGCAGGCCTGGGTCTCCAGTTCGGCGAAGCCCGCGTCGTCCAGGTCCGGGGGCGCCTGGAAGCCCGGACCTCCCTCCAGCGCCAGTCAGAGCGTCAACGTCGTCTTCAAGGAGCCGATCTACCGCATCCTGACCAAGATCAGGTCCAAGCCATTCTTCAAGTACCCTCCGCCCTTGAAGAATGAGCCCACCGACGGCAGCCGAAGCAAGCTCTACTGCTCCTTCCATAGGGGTAACGGGCACAAGACCGAGGACTGCAAGACTTTGCAGTGGTACCTGGAGAAGCTGGCCGAACAGGGCCACATTCCAGAATTCGTCAAGGCAGGTGATGCCGGCGGCAGCGAGGGCCGGATTCACCAAAGCGCAGCCCAGGCTCCAGACAGCGAGGATTCAGAGAAGATCATTAACGTGATCCATCTGGCGTCCTCACCTCCCGCTTCCTCGTCCCGGGACAGCTCCCAGGCCCGTGCCGAAGCCAGGTGGGCTTCGCACGGGAAAGAAGTGATGAAAGCCGAACTCGCCCCGGCTTCCAAGAAAGCCCGCCGCGACCGACCCGCCATCTCGTTCTCCGACAGAGACCTAGAGGGAATCCAGCTCCCTCACAACGACCCCCTGCTCCTCACCATGAAGCTGAGAGACTTCACAGTGAAGAGGATCCTCGTCGACTCCGGCAGCTCCTTCGAGGTCCTCTACTACGACTGCTTCAAAAAGATGAAACTCTCTGAAGCGGACCTCACGGAGGTCCGTGCACCCCTGCTAGGGTTGTCCGCCACGCCAGTCTACCCCAAGGGCAGGATCACCCTGGAGACCCGAGTTGGCGGAGCCTCCGTGTCGGCCGACTTTCTAGTCGTGGACGCCCCTTCTCCCTACAACGTCATTTTGGGCAGAACTTGGCTCCACAAGTTAGAAGTAGTCCCATCTTCCCTCCACCAGAAGCTGAAGTTCGTCCGTGAGAGCAAGGAGGGCAAGCTGGAAGTAGTCACAGTGGAGGGGGATCAGCAGCAAGCCAGGCAGTGCATGCTGGCCGCAGTCCCGGCAGTAAAGGAGCCAGAGCGCGTCAACATCGCTGAGTTCGAGAAAGGCCTCGATGAAATCGGCCGAGATCCCGAGAAGAAGAGCATCGAGGACCTGGCCGAGGTCAGGTTAAACCCAGCAGATCCAGACAGGTTCTTCCTGATTGGCACCCAGCTGCCAGACGAGGAGAGGGCCGAACTCTCTCGGTTCTTGATGCAGAACGTCGACGTCTTCGCTTGGAGCCCATGCAAAATGCTTGGGGTCGACCCTGAGGTCATGTGCCACAAGCTGAATGTGGACCCCGACCACAAGCCGGTAGTGCAGAGGGCCCGTAGGACAGGGCTGCAGCAGACAGATGCGGTCGTCGAAGAGATCGACAACCTGCTAAAGGCAGGAGCCATCCGGGAAGTCCAGTACCCGGTATGGCTGGCCAACACGGTGGTGGTCAAGAAGAAAACTGGAAAGTGGAGGGTGTGCGTGGACTTCACGGACTTGAACAGGGCCTGCCCTAAAGATAGTTTCCCCCTTCCAAAGATTGATCAACTGATCGACGCCACCGCTGGTCACGACCGAATGAGTTTCCTCGACGCCTACAGAGGCTACCACCAGATCCCGCTCTACGAGCCTGATGAGGAGAAAACATCATTCATAACCCCCCGCGGCACTTACTGCTACAAGGTGATGCCCTTCGGGCTAAAGAACGCGGGGGCAACCTATCAGCGCCTCGTCACGAAAATGTTCCATGCTCAGCTCGGCCGAACGGTAGAGGTGTACATCGACGACATGGTCGTCAAATCCGTGTACTCCGGCGATCATCTGGCGGATCTCGGCCAAATCTTCGACATCCTCCGCGCATACAAGCTCAAGCTAAACGCTTCCAAGTGCGCCTTCGGCGTAGCCTCTGGCAAGTTCCTCGGCAGCTTGGTAACTCGGAGGGGGATAGAGGCTAATCCGGACCAGATCACCGCGATCCAGAGCATCCAGAGCCCCTCTACCACGAAGGAAGTTCAGAAGCTCACAGGAATGGCTGCAGCACTCAACCGCTTCATCAGCCGGTCATCAGATAAGTGCAGGCCTTTCTTTCAGCTTTTGAAGAAAAATTTGAAATTCCAGTGGACCCCCGAGTGCGACCAGGCATTGGCCGCACTCAAAACCTATTTAATGTCATCACCCTTACTCTCCACCCCAACCTCGGGGGAGATTCTGTATTTGTACCTTGCGGTCTCGGATCACGCAGTGAGCTCCGTCCTCATCAGGGAGGACGAGGGAATTCAAAAGCCAATTTATTATACGAGCAAGACCCTGCTCGATGCCGAGACCATGTACCTTCTATTGGAGAAGCTTGCGTTGGCTCTCGTCAGTGCCTCCCGCAAGCTCTCCCATTATTTCCAATCCCACACCATTGTGGTGATCACGGAGCACCCACTCCGTTCAGTGTTCAAGAAGGCTGACTTTTCAGGGCGAATATCAAAGTGGGCAGTTGAACTGGGGCAGTATGATATACAGTACCGTCCCCGAACTGCGATCAAAGCCCAGATTCTGGCAGACTTTATTGTCGAATTCGTCTCCAACCCGGCTCCGACTCAGCTCGGCACGGCACTGGGGGGCACAGGGCACGAGCCAGTAGAAACTGAGGTCGAGCAGTCTCTCACCTCGGCTTGGAAGATCTTTGTCGACGGGTCGTCCACCTCCAAGAGAGCTGGCGCCGGCATAGTTCTCCAATCGCCAGAGGGACTGGTCATAGAGCAGGCCTTCACCCTGGACTTCAAAGCGACAAACAATGAGGCAGAGTATGAAGCACTGATTGCAGGGTTGAACAGCGCCCAAATCCTCGGAGCCCGGCACCTGGAGATCTTCAGCGACTCTCAACTGGTAACTAGCCAGCTCGCTGGAGACTACCAGGCCAGGGACGACAGGATGGCGGCCTACTTAGCCCTCGCGAAAAAACTGCTCTCTCATTTCCAGAAAGCCGAGGTCAGGCAAATATCCCGAGATACCAACACGCACGCAGATGCGCTTGCAAACCTGGCCTCCGCTGTCGAAGCAGGGAAGAAAAGGACCATCGAGGTTGGGTCAGTATCAAGGTCAAGTCTGGAACTCCATTCATCTCGGCTTGTCCTCTGTGCTAACCTCGGCCCAAGCTGGATGGATCCAATTGTCGCCTACTTGAAGGACGACCAGCTCCCTGAGGACAAGGCTGAAGCTCACAGGATCAGACTCAAGGCAGCGCGGTTCTGGCTCTCTCCCGAAGGCAAACTCTACAGGAAATCCTTCATAGGTCCATACCTCCAATGCGTCCATCCAAGCAAGGTGGACGACTTCCTGTATGAGATCCACGAAGGAATCTGCGGCAGTCACATAGGAGGTCGATCCCTGGCTTACAGAGCAATAAGCCAGGGCTACTGGTGGCCCTACATGCAGAAAGACGCGCAGGTCTATGCCAGGAAATGCGAGAAGTGCCAGAAGTTCTCCCACTCCCTCCATCAGCCAGCACAAGATCTGAGTCCCCTCTCTAGCCCATGGTGTAAGACCCCGACCCCAGTTCTTTTGTTTAGCATTGTTTTAATCGTGGTTTAACTTGTTAAGTGAGATTTGACTTAGTTTGACCGCGTTTTCGAGTTTGACTAGATTTTTCCTTAGTCTTTGAGATTTTGTAGACCGTTGACTTTGGTTTGACCCGGTCCCTATGATTTGTATTTTTATGAGAAATTACTTTCGATTTCTAAAAATTCTGAATTTGGTTTATTTTGACTCATTTTATGAAGTTTAACAACTTTCATGTTTTGACCATTATGATTTGATACTCAGAAATCACGTTTTTCGAGGAAAAGGGCAAAACTGACCTTTCACACTAAATCTGTCCATGAATTTCGAAAATTCCAGAAATTGGGGAAAATATACCTTTTGGAAAGTAGAAATTTCGCTGAGCATTTTTGTCTTCTTTGTCGTTTTCATTCGGGACCCGCAAACAGTAGTTTCAGCCTTGGTGAGTTTGGGGCCCATGGGGCCCAGCCCATTTTCTCTATAAAACCCATGGGGCTCTCCTTCTCTTCCCCATTCTCTCATTTCCTGCAACAAGAGAGGGGTTAGGGTTTCTCCCAGCCCCCTTTCTCTCTCCTCATGCATCTCTTGTCCCTTGATGCTAAGGGGAGATTTGATCTTCCCATCTTCTTCCTCCCTCTCCAAGCTTCCTAAGGAACCCATTTGCAAGAGATCTGAGCTAGGGGAGACCACCTTTCCATGCATTTCTTCTTGGTTTGAGCTTTTACAAGATGAGCAATGGATTTCTTTCTCCAAATCTTTGTTTTCCAAACCATTTTGAAGGGTTTTGTCATTCATGCAATGGGTTTTTATGGAGATTTACAATGGATTGATTTCTAGGGTTTCTTTTGAGCTATTTTTGGGGGTTTTGTAATTGTGGAGCTTGAGGCCATAAGAGGACTTTTATGGAGTGTATTTGCATCTTCTCTTGACCAAGGCAAGTGAATTTTCAATTAATATGATGTTTGTAGGTTTCTTGTTTGGTTCCATGGTTTTTCCTCATGTTGTTCTAATCCTTTATTAATAATGGATTTACTTTGAATGAATGAAGTAAGGTTATATTGATTTTCATTTATGTTGCCATTGTACAATGAGTTGGGAATTTGGTTTTCACTTTAGTCATCTTGAAAAATTAGTCTTCCTTGTGTGTTAAGTATGGCGTCCAATGAAAGGGAGAAAACTTTGATCTTTGAAAAAGGGTTGTGTTTGATCAATTGGATAGATTAATGAATGGTGATTGATGAGTTTGGAAGGTCAAGGAAGGGCCCAAAGGATCTAGGAAACTTGTATGAAAGATTGGAAATGGAAAATGATCAGAAAAACAAAAAAAAAAAAAAAGAGAGGAAGAAGACTCGGGCTGGACTGGGCAGGCCCAGTCCGCTCGAGCGGACCTGGGTCCGCTCGAGCGAGCCCAGCTCAGTCTGGGCTCGGGTCCGGGCCTGTTTTGGGGATTTTTGTGGGCCAGATGTTTGGGACTTCCTTGGGCCTGATTCAGGCCAGTCTTTGGGCCATTTTAAGACCTGATGTTGGGTCGTTTTAGGGCCTGACATTGGGCTGTTTTAAAAATCTGTTTGTGGGCCTGGTTCAGGGCTAGTTTTGGGCTGATCTGAAAATCTCTTTTGTGGGCATTCAAAGTCAGTTTTTGGGCCAGTGAAAAACCTGATATTGGGTCATCTTAGGTTCAGTTTTGTGGGCCTGTTCAGGTTGGTTTTGGTCGCTTTAAAAATCAGTTTTTGTGGGCCTGTTCGAAGTTTGTTTGGGCTGTTTTTAAGAATTGTTTTGAAGGCCATTTAAGGATTAGTTTTGGACTGTTTTTTAAACTTGTTTTGTGGGCTTGATTAAGGTTGGTTTTGGATTGTTATTGAGGACCATTTTGGACGTGGGTTAAGGCCAACTATGGGCCTACTTTAAAGAGTTTGGATTTACTTTTGATACTTGGAAATTTGTGAAATGGGAATGATGTGAGAATGAGCTTATGTGAGATTATCCGGGAACCTTTTGGGTCTCAATGCGCACTTTATCATTTAAACATTATGGATTTTCATTGGCATCAAACACATTCTTTATTAATCAATGTTTAAAGGTTAAATGTGCATTGTGATGGTTCCTTGGTAAATCATTGAGTCATTCTCCACTATCCATTCCATTTCAAGTCAGAACATGTATTCGTGTTCGTATTTGTATTTGTATTCTTGGGTAAGCTAATTTGAACATCATCGGTGATTTGCTATAAAATCATGTGTCTTCCCATGTTCGAAAGGGTCGATCGTATGATTTTATACAAATCACCTTGATGCGTATTTGAACGGTTTACCATGGATATTCGTATGTTTTCTCCGATTCGATTTGAAAAGAGATTGTGTATGTTCGTCACCTTCAGGATTTTTCGATGAGACTATTGTTTTGATAAAGCTAGTATTTGAAAATAAAAACCTCGAGGCAAGACGGGGCCAGAGCTATGTGGTGCGAGCCCATGAGCCAAAGAGGCTATGATTCCGAAAACAAAACCCCCAGGCAAGACGGGGCCAGAGCTATGTGGTGTGAGCCCCTGAGCCAAAGGGATTAGTATTATGTTAGATTTGTATCGGTTTGAGTTTGAAAACTAAAGGCACCACTAGGCTTAGGTCACCTTGTCGGGCTGATCACCCGGCTTGGGATCTTTAGTTTGTCCGCCAGCTGCAGCTTGGATTCTGTCTGTACCGACCATGGCAACGGTAATTATCTGCCGGTCCCATTTGTATGGCTACGGTTCTGATACTTTTGATCTGCCGGTCCCATTTGTATGGCTACGGTTCTGATCCTCTGTTTAGTACCACGTTCAGTGGCTACGCTCTGTCTGCTCTTATTACTTCGGTAATAGGAGGATTTAGCTATTTGTGGTCGCCAAGGTTTTATCTGCACATTACTTTAGTTTATGATTCTTGTTGGTTATACTTTTTATGCTTTGACTTGTTTAATGTTTACGATATCGATCTTTATTGTATCGTCCCTACTATTCAGTTTTAAATGCATTTCCAACTATTAAATGTTTTGCTTAGGTGGTTATCTTTTCGAGACAATTATGCTTTAGAGACTGTTCGTTTATTGCTTTGATATTTATGTTCGGTCTTTCGATCGTCTTATCGTGATTTATTGTTATTATTGGTTGGACTCTTTATTCGGTTTTACGATGATTTCGTCAGGTTTTATATATGTTCTTTTATTTCATATTATTTGTTTATTTGCTTGCCAGACCGTCGTGTCTGACCCTTTTTTGTTTGGTGCCAGTTTCTTCTTTTCTGTTTGTAGGTGTCTGATCAGAGGAGGCGGTGGGACCGCTGGTCTGACGTGAGAGGCTGCCTATTGATATCATCTAGATGTCAAGTTTAGCACCGGAGTTCGTATCTAAAACTTGGGGTAGTATTCTGTCTAGTTGGATATTTGTATGGCTTGTTAGCCTTTTTCTTTGGGTTGTAATTAAGACATCTGTTAATTGTAACTTGAATATGTGGGAAACAATAGATTTGTTACTACCAGCTCAGTGTGTTGTGGATTATGATTTGTACCAGCCTGCTTATGTGATGGCTTTGTGATATTGGTTGCGTGCGACACGGAACCCGATGGCCACGGATTCCGAGTCGTAACACCATGTTTAGCTTCCGCGAAAACATACTCTGATTGTGATGAGATTTGTTTATCCTCATTCACGCGGATCTTGGGAAACATAATAAAAGTTTCAAATTTATTCCAAAATCTCGCACCCCGAGATCGGTTCGCTGCAGGTCCCGGTTTCGGGGCGTGACACATGGCCCTTCGCTCAATGGGGCCTGGACATTGTGGGGCCTCTTCACCGAGCTCCAGGAAACAAGAGATGGCTGATAGTGGCTACGGACTACTTCACAAAGTGGATAGAAGCTGAACCGTTGTCTTCAATCACGGACAGGGACTCCAGGAACTTCGTTTGGAAAAACATCCTTACGAGGTTTGGCATCCCCCGGACCCTGATTTCGGATAACGGGACTCAGTTCGACTCCAAGTCCTTCAAAGACTTCTGCCAAGAGCACGGCATCAGAAATCATTACTCCACTCCGGCATATCCACAGAGTAATGGCCAGGCAGAAATCTCCAACAAAGTGATCCTGGACGGCCTGAAGAAGCGACTGGACAAGGTGAAGGGCAGATGGACAGAGGAGCTTCCAAGCGTGCTGTGGGCATACAGAACAACTCCAAGGAGGTCCACCTCGGCAACACCCTTCTCTCTGGCCTACGGGATGGAGGCGGTCATTCCTTTGGAAATCGGCCTTCCTACCCTGAGGACAGAGCTGGTCGACCAAGGCCGAAATGAGACAAACCTGGCAATGGAGCTGGAGCTGGCAGACGAGCGACGAGAAGCAGCAGCCCTGCGACTGACCGACTATCAGCAACGGTTAGCCAGGGCATACAATTAAAATGTCAGAGAAAGAAAGTTCTCCGCGGGAGAGCTGGTTCTAAAGAAAACCCTGCCAGCTGACAGAGAGCCAAACGAAGGGAAGCTAGCCCCGAACTGGCATGGCCCGTTCAGAATAGTCTCACTGGCAGGAAAGTCAGCCTACAAGCTCGAAGACTTGGAAGGCAAGCCACTGCCGAGACCATGGAATGCATCCCACTTGAAGAAATTTTATTTCTAAAGATGTATCGAGTCTCGAAATCAATAAAAGCAGCTTTCGCCTTGTCATCAACTTGTCTCTCTGACTGATTCCGGCAGCATGGGTCTACGCCCTGGATACAGCCTTGAGTTCTTACACTCGACCGAATTCCTAAAGTCCTCGGGTTTTGAACCCATGGGTCTACGCCCTGGATACAGCCTTGAGTTCTTACACTCGGCCGAGTTCCTAAAGTCCTCGGGTTTTGAACCCATGGGTCTACGCCCTGGATACAGCCTTGAGTTCTTACACTCGGCCGAATTCCTAAAGTCCTCGGGTTTTGAACCCATGGGTCTACGCCCTGGATACAGCCTTGAGTTCTTACACTCGGCCGAATTCCTAAAGTCCTCGGGTTTTGAACCCACGGGTCTACCGCCCTGGAAAAGGCCTCGAGTCCAAACTTGGTCGTTTCCTAAAGCTCCGGGTCTACCGCCCTGGATAAGGCCTCGAGTCCAGACTCGGTCGTTTCCTAAAGCTCCGGGTCCTGGGCCCTGGAGAAGGCCTCGAGTTCGGACACTCGGCCGGATTCCTAAAATCAGGGTTTTTTACACCCCTCAAAGATCATTGCCGAGCTCACGCTTCCACAGCCGAGACCAACGGAATGATGACTCCACTTCGGCACAAGGCAGCTCGTCTCGGCCAAAGCCAGCCATTTCAGCCAAGGTCAGCTTCGGCCAAGGTCAGCTTTTCAGAAAGGGAGAGCTATGCCAGCACTCAAACACACAAAAATGCAAGCATTCCAGAACAGTGCAAGGAAAATGAGAAAGAACTCAAAAGCATTGTACGCAGTTTGGGTGATCACAGAATTCCTCCTTTTTATTCATTGTAAACTGCTTTATTACAAGAATTACAGAACAGAAAGCAAAGTACAGAAAGGAGGACCACAGTCCTCTAAAAACAGAAAATAAAGAGAAGCTGGGAGACTCTGATCTTCACTCACTCTTCGGGCTGCATACTCCAAGACGCTGGATCGTTGCCGGGAGGTTCTGAGTGATCCTGAATTTCAGTGAGCTCTACAACTCGCTATGGTTGGTCAGACCAAAACGGCTGCAGAAGCCCCTCTTCCTCTTCTTCTCTCCATCAACGAAACCCGACCCATCCGATTTCGACCGGCCGGCCGTGAACCCGCGTTCAGAGAGCGCGTGGTCCACGGGGAGTTCCTTCAGAGAGCGCGCAGACTACGACAGGCTTCCCCCCTTGAAGAAAGCCATCCACAGGCGCAAGGGTCCCCCCCGGATCGAAGATTGCAGAATGTCCACCAGCCATGGTTCCTATGTCTATGTGATTTAAGCTATCCTACGTTCTGTTCTTTTCATCGCCCATGGCAAGCCTGTCGCCCCTACTTATAGGAAGAAGAAGGGCTCAGCCTCCGAAGGAAGTTATGGGGGCGAAGTCTCCCACGCGTTGCTCGGGATGCCCGACTGTTGACCAGCGATCCCTATCACGCCAAGTGGAGACATCCGTCTGTTTCCCTCATAGGCCGTGCCACCATGTTTATTGCTATTTATGGCCTCCAGAATACAGAGAATCGGCACAGACAGCTATGAGGACCGTTTGACTCCTTCTACCTCAAGAGTCACACGTTATATTAAAGGCATTCAAGTACCATTCAATGCCACATCCAGGAATGAAAGAGAGGCAAATGCAGAGAAAAATGCCCGACTTTCATTGAATTCGCAGGGTATATTACAAGGCTAAGAAGCAAAGACATTACATACGAGAGGACAGAAATATAGAGGAGCCCGGCTACTGTGGTTTCGGCGACTCGACCAGGTCGATCACCGTATCTGCCAAACCAGCAGCTTCGGCCGAAACCATGACCTTGCTTGGAGCGTCACTGGTAGAAGGGGCTTCAACTGGTACCTCAGCCAAAGCAGGGGCAGAAGAGACATCACCTTGAGGCACGGCCGAAGCATCGCTGGTGACCGGGGCATCGCTCAAGACCGGGGCAGCTGGAGCGTCGTCAGCAGCAGGAGCAATTGCAGGAGCTTCGACTGGGGCACTTTCGGCTGCAGGAGCGGAGTTCGGCTCAGGAGCAGAGTCCAAGTACTTCGGCAGGTCCCGATAGACAGGATGGTCTTCGGGGACCCCCGCACGTCTCAGTGCGGCCAGGCATCCTTCCTCAAACAGGATGGCGGTGATCTCCTCCACCTGCTTCTCATATAGCTCGGAGGCATGATCCACCCCATCCTGGAAGGCGGACTGGGCCTCGGCCAGAAGAGAGGCCTTCTCCTTCTCCAGCTCGGCGTTCGCCTTCTTCAGCCTCGCTGTTTCGGCTCGCTCAGCCAGCACTTCCCCGCGCAGCCTCCTCCCCTCGGCCGTCGATTCAGCCTTTAACCTGGCCAGCTCCGACTCCAGCTCGGCGGTCTTCTTGTTCCTCGCCCAGACCTCGCCTTTCAGATGATTGGCCTTCGATGTAAGTTCGGCGACATCAGCCAGGGCCGATGCCAGCCGAGCAGCCTCATCAGCGCTGGCCTTCTTCTTCCGCTCCATTCCCGCCTGCAGCTCCTCCAGCTCCTTTTTCAGCTTGTCCCTCTCGGACTCCAGCTGAGTGACCCGTGCAGCATTCCTATCACTCCGCCCCACCACGGTCAGGAGCCTCTGCACGTTCTGCAAACGGAAAAAGTGGGTCAAACCGGGGCAGTCAAGCTGGGTTACTTAAAGAAAAGTGCTGAAAACACTTACCATGAGGTTAGCCTGAATCGCCGAAACCATCAGGCTCTCGTTATCGAACTTCTCGTGCGTCTCCATATCCCGCGGCAGAGCGCAGACCTTGGCGAGAGCCCCGATGACGTCGGCGTTCCCCATCAGCCGGTCCTCGACGTTCAGAGGCTTACCGGGCTGAGTCTCCATCCTCGGCTTCCATGGCGCCGGGACAGTTCGGGGTCCGGAGGACGACCTGGATCCTTGCCCCGCCGAGGTGCCGTGCTCGCGAGTCGTCCCGCCGGACGGCCTGCCTGCCGGCACGCTCTTCTCGGCTGGTGCATTCTTGTCAGTTGGGGCCTTGGCTCCGGGGGCCCGTGCAGAGTTTTTGTCCTTCGAAGGCTGTTCGGCCCCCAGGTCCTTCTCACCCGCCTTGGACTTCTTCCTGGGCGGGGACCCCTCCCTCGGGCGCTCCGGCGAACGTCGCCGAACTCCCGCACTCGAAGCAGGAGCAGGAGCAGGAGCGGAAGTAGGAGCAGGAGCGGAAGCAGGAGCAGGAGCGGAAGCAGGAGCTTGAGCAGGAGTGGGAGCAGAAGTATCGCCAGCACCTCCCGAGCTCGAAGCTGCTCGGGTGCTGGCAGGAGATGGCGTCGCAGAGGAAGAGGACCCCCGCCTGAACTTGGCCGCTAGGTCCTTGACAGCAGGCTCCCTCGATCTTCCCGCCATATCTTCCTCCTGATCAGAAGAGTAAGCGTCCACTATCTGTCTCAGGTCCGGCGGCTCCGAACTGGAAGTGGACGCCTCGGATCCAGACGCGGCTCGGCTAGCGGCAGGATCGCTCAAAGGGATCCCGACAGGTACAGCAAGGGAGACGGTTGGACGGTCAGGATGCGTTTCGTCCACCTCGGGTACCCCGGTCCTCTGGTAGTGGCCGCGGTATCTCGGCGTGTATCCGAGCAGCTTCCAAGCCGACCTAGTCTCGTGCCCCTTGTACCTCTCAAACTTGTTGATGTCGTCCGAGTTCCTCCTCCAGCCCTCGCTCGCAGCTCGGCGTCGTCTCGCACCTGCCTCTGCATAACAAATAATAGAGGAGTCAGCTCGGCATCGTCAAAATTAAGCAAAGAAGATGAATGAAAAGGAGCGGTGTTTACTTGGGACTGTCCCGGGGCGGCGCGGGACCGCTAGCCTCCTACTTTCGCCAGCACCGAACTCCCAGTCCCCCGAAACACAGAAGAAGGCTTCTTCGGCATTCTTACTTGAATCTTCCAAAGTCAGGACGAAGCCTCTTCGCCGCGGCTTCACCCGGAGATAATATCTTCCCTCCCCAGCCTTGCAGATATCATATGTATCCTCGATGTCATGAGGACCTAGGTTGGTCCCCAAGATCTCGTTCAACTTCGCTGTGCCCATGATGACCTTATAGCCATTGGGCATCAGCTGACCCGGGGCAAGGGACCAGAGGCTGAGGCAGGCCCTAAGCAGGGGGTGCAGAGGAAATCTGACCCCGCCCTCGATCACGGAGATCAGAGGGAACGGCATCCAGCCGCCGTGACAGCGAAACAGGGCACTGTCGGCAAGGTCCGCCGGTTTGAGGAGAACCCCCTCCGGAATGCTGAAAGCAGCTCTAAACCTGGCCAAACCCTCGTCGGTATCTACCCTAAATCTAGGGGTGCCCATGTCTAAAAGAAGGGAACAACAAAAGAGAAAACCCTAAAGAAAAGCTACACAGAGGCGTGAAGCAACTTACAGAGACGAAAAGGGGCGACTCGAGTACAGATCCAGACACGCCCTGTGGTCGTCCTCGCTAGAAAGATCTTGAGCAGCAGAGCAGAAATCGGAGATGAGGGCGAAGGCGAAAAGAAATCAGAAACGAGAAGAGAAGAAGACGACCCTATTTATGGAGAAGAAACCCTCGCCGTGCGCTGTTTTCGAAATTCGAAAGGACGGATTTCGCGATCCGCGCCCGTTCCATCAACAAGACAGCACAATCAGTGAAAAGACGACGCGTGTAACCGTCGACTCGCTTCCCAGCGCAGACAGGTCAGAGCGTTTATTGCTTCAGGACAGTTGAAGCGACACCAGGCAATGATCGTCGCACCCCCAGATGGATTCTTCTAGCTTCCCACCCCTAAAAGCTAAGGCGCTTATGAGGTCAAAAGCTAGGGGGCAATTGTGTGGGGAGATTTCCAGAACCACAGGATTACGCTAATCACAGCCATCAGATGAGACTAAGCACTCTCACGTGCCATCTGCGTGCCGTCCACGTGGTACCAAGCTCACCCCGGCTACCAGGACAGGGGGTTCAGCCGAAGTCAGGCTGCTCATGGCCACTAGCGCCGAACTGAGCCACCCCGGGTGCCATTTCGGCAGAAAGCTCCACCTCGGCTGAAGAAGCCGGGATGAAAGCCGAAGCAAGGAAGAGCCTCCACTTGCGCCCCTCACCCCCACGTCATCTGGCACGTGGAGGGATAGGGGTACGAGCTAGTGGGACAGACGCGACATCCAGCGGCTGAGGCCACATCAGGGCAAGGCCCGAGGGCAGATCCGATGGTACCCTACCGCCAAAGGCGTCCAACACGATCTGGCCCAACAAGACGTGCATTAAATGCGACGTGGGCTGATCCGACGCGCATTTAATGCAGAGTGGGCTGGATTGGACCACATTAATTGCATCGTGGGCTGATCATGACTTCCCAGTCGAATCATGAGACCCATGCCTAGATATCATCCAAGATATCTTCCAAATCGTCTATAAAAGGGACTGCATTTCACATGCAAGGTACGCACAAGATAACTCATAGAGCTATTACTCTGCCTCCCTTCTTCCTCTCCTTCCATTGTTCCAGTTCCTTCACTGACTTTGGCATCGGAGAGCCTTGCGCCGCCCAGGCCAGGGTCCTCTGACCGTGTGTTCTTCCCTTTCAGGCTTTCGGACGGCACCCAGTCATCACCATCTTTGGATAAGTCCTCTAAGGCTCCCCAGTTATTGTGGGTCATTATTTTCTGCACCTACAGTTGAATTGGTCAAAATGCGAAATTGGTAAATGTACTCTGGATTGGTGAGGATGCATAGTTCCCATTGTGCAACCTAGCACAACAAATGAAATCAGCACGTACTGATGCCACTTTAGGGGCATATACTTCATGTCCAATATGATCCATGTAATGCAAATGCCTACAGCGTCTGGCTGTCTGTCTCTTGATTTATTACCAAATTTCTCTTTCTATCTCGCAGCTTTTGCAGAAAGAAGCAAGCAGGCGACTTGGCAGTGGTCTGAATGGCAGTGAGGAGATAAAGAGCCACAAGTGGTTTAAGCCAATCAACTGGAAGAAACTAGAGGCCCGGGAAATCCAGCCAAGCTTTCGGCCAAATGTTAGCCGGGAAGCACTGCATTGCCAACTTTGAGGAGCGATGGACCAACATGCCTCTGTTGGATTCTCCAGTAACCAGTCCGACTGCTGGTGACTGCAATTTCGTGGGGTTCACTTACGTGAGGCCCACATCTTATCTTAATAAAACTATTTCTTTCCACTGGAACCTTCCTTGAATGACAAGATAGGTGCTGCCTCTCTTATGACATTCTTGTTGCCTGATACAGTCTCTAGACATAATGTTTGTGTTGGTTCCAAAATTTAAGTGTGGACGCAGAGCCACTGGTAAGCTGCTAAATGGATTCAGCTTACTGGGTTGTTATATGCTCTTGGGATTTGCCTTGTTTATAATGTTTCAACTGTTGACTTGATACTGTTTCTGTTTTCCCATGAAGTGTAACTGAACACATCAATTGTTCATACATACTGTGTGGGGATATTTCCGAACCCACCGGAATACTGACCTGATGCTCCATCTCGTGCCCCGGCGCCAGCTAGTCCATCTCGGCAAGGCTCATCTCAACCTCCGCCAGCTTGGCCAAGTGCTCCCGCTTCGGCAAAAGCCTCACCTCGGCCACGCACACTCAACACCGGGGCGCCAACCGAACTGTCACCTTGTCTCGGCCATTAGCTCCATCTCGGCCCCTTGCACAACTCCTCCATCGCGGCAGAGCTCCACCTCGGCCGCGCCATCCCCAGCTCGGCTGGGGACTTCATCCCGGTCCTCCACTTCGGCGTCCCTGCAAGGTCCCCTGCCACGTCAAGGTCGCCCCCCGACCTCGGCTCCCCGACCTCAGCACTCCCTGACCTCAGCAACACACCCTGACCTCGGTCAGGATGCCAGGGCTAGCCAAGGCAGGGCCTGACAGCTGTCCACCCTTGGACACTTAAGCACGCTACAGCACGCGCGACAAGACAAGGGCACGCCCATACTCTCTGACAGAGCCTCCCATACCGCCCATGCTTCCTGACAAATCGGCGTCCACAGACGCCAGAGTGGGCTGTGATGGGATGGCTAACGATCTCATTGTCTCCTGCCTCCTCTCTCTCCAAAGTCAACTCTCTCCCTCTCCCCATCAATATAAGGAGCAAGCGCAGAGAGGAAAAAGAGGATGGACGATCGATCCTCCCCCACTGGTATCACCTTCTTCCCCAAAATCTCTATCCTTAGTCCAGTTCTCATACTGACTTAGGCATCGGAGAGCCCTGCGCTGCCCACAGCCAGGGTCCTCTGACCTGTTTCTTTTCCCTCTTCCAGGTTCTCAGGCATCGTTTCTTCCATCATCAACGAGGAGACGAGCAGCTCCGGCCTTTGTCCTCCTCAGTGAGTCTCAAGAACACCACCCCCACGGGGTCCGTGAATTTTTGTGCACTTACACATACTATATTGAATTAGCAACTACGATGGCTCAACGGAAGTACATTAACTCAAATCATTGTGCAAACTAAAGTTCAAGATTAATCAACCCCTCATAAGCAAAGTATGAAATGTGTCAAACTGAGAGCTGCCTAGTCAACTATAAAAGTTTTCATCTCAGGTGGGAAAAAAAATCCTAAAACTTTGAATTGGGTACTGGGTAGTCATAGATCAGATAACTGTAAACAATCAAAACATTGGTTCTGATCACCTGATTTTAGAATCATCATTTTGGTGATTCCTTGGAGTAAAATGTTATCCTGAGAATCAGGTGATCTGGACTCCCAAGCATTGGATTGGAGCTCTGTACTTTTTTTGTTTGTTTTTGTTTTGATACTGTGATCCAGTTGATGTCCTTAAGTTCTTAAGGCTACGGTTTTAAAGAACAGAGTCTGGTCCTGCTTGGGCTTTCTACCCTAAATACCCATTATGCGAACATGATTGATCTAAGTAGGGATGGCAATGGGTCGGGTTTAAATGGGGACTTGGTTTTGTTTTTATTTATTTATTTATTTATTGCTAAAAGTACAAACAAATTCATATGGTGCAACAAGATTGTGTGCGTGAACTCTAGCGTACGACCTTGTACTCTTTTCCTTTGACCTTATCCGTCCAAACGGAGCAGGTTTGGTATCATATACCAGTGACCTGTCACGAGATAGGTTGGGTTTGAATGAGATAAATTTGAGATGGTGCGGGTTTGGATTTGCCCCAACTTGCCTCAAACCGCCCCATTGCCATCCTTAGATCTAATGGCACTTTTGGATGAGGGACAAATGACAAGTCGCCAAGTAGGTAATCCCCATTAGGTGGATATGTGAGAATTCTAATAGTGGAGAGTTAAGAGTCTCCTTGTGGAGATTAACCACTTTCCTCTTATAGTGATTTTCCAGTGTATTGGCTTTAAATGAAGAAAGCATGTTGAGAGTATTGCCATATTATAATATATTAAGCCAAGAGGTTTTGGATTCAATTTTGACTTACGGTTATAATGTTGACCGGGAGTTACATCAACTACCTTCTATAACTTTTTATCATAACCACTCATAACTGCTCTCCACTTTTCTTTTCTTTTTCTTTTATTTCAGATTCTATTATTTCCTTTCTACTCCAATACCTCTTTTTTTATTCTATGATACCAACTCTTGGATTATATAAATATATACTCATAAAAAATCTCCCTTTGGCTTTCTTTCTAAAAAGCTGTGGAATTTCTTATAGATGAATGCTTAAATTGCAATGTTTGACATATCTGTGGTGAGCACGGGTAATTTAACTAGTGAGAGATTATCATGATTAGAGTTTGTAATCAAAATTGGGACATACAGTCGGATTGATCACATTTTAGAGACATGATTTTGAGCTCCATTATTTTTTAGCCTGCCCATGTTACATATAGAATCAGCATAATGGTGGACTCAACTACAATTGAATAATATTTGTGTAAAGCATCTACATAGCCAAAAGGCCCAATTCAGAACCCGACCTAAACTCCATGTCGGTTTGAAATTAAAGCTTGAGCCCAACCCAAACCAACATAAATGAGGCCCAAATCACTTCTGCGTGCATTCTATGAACTTGCTAGATTGTTCTGAGACTCAGTGGATACCCAGCTGTGTAGTAGAAGTACCAGCTGGGTATGGGATCTGTTAGGTCTGGTTTAATGTGATCCGTACCAAACGCAACTGTTTTTGGCATCCTTACCTAGGGTCGACACTTTTCTTTATTTTGGGGTTAAGTTTTGATTGACAAACCGACCTGATAAATAAAATGGGCAGGGTTTTGGTGCTGCCTTTGTTGTCATTTAACCTACCAACCCAACTTATCCATGATCATTGACCTATCAAACTAAAAATGATTAGAACTGTTAAGGATCCAAGTTGATTAGATTTGATATTTTGAGATAAATGGGTAAGGATTTAGTTGAGCAAGTGCGGGTTCAACCTGCAAACAACACACCTTTGGTTGAAGGGTGTTGGTGCTTTTTTGGGTAAATTAGGGAGAGATCCCTCATTATTGGGCTATAAAGTCTCGAGGACAGAGCATTAATGTTTAAAGCTTAGAGTCCCTTGCGCATGAAATTAATTCAGGCGATGGTCCCTAAGCATGTGACATTAGATTTTTTATGACTCATTTGCCCTTCTAACCATTTAAATGGGTGTGTGGTCCCTAAGCATGTGACATCAGATTTTTTATGACTCATTTGCCCTTCTGTGTGTGGTCCCTAAGCATGTGACATCACTGTCTTTCCCAGATTATTTTTACAAGGTCCTTACCATCTGTAACGGGTTGGGTCTTGGACCATGGCAAGTGAACTACTTCATAATCCTCATGGCTAGTCCTATAACAGCATTGAGGAAAGTCTTTCTTTCTCGACATTGGAAGAGCACCTTGATGGAAGACGCTGTTTCAACAGAAATGAAGAGCTAAAGAAGAAAACCTAAGAGATTACTTGAACAACTGATTGCATAAGTCACATGGGGTAGGTTGCTAGATTCAGTTAAATTTTTATCAAAGCTAGATAAATTTTAAACTAAATCTAGTCAAACCAAACCAAATCTAGTTAGATAATCTCATATCGAAGTGACATAACTTGTTTTCAAATACAGATAAATTCGTATAAACTCAAATAAACTCATGTCATAGTCAAATAAGTTCACATTAAAGTTAGATGCATTCACAGCAAACTCAGATAAATTCGCTTAATTCGTATCAACCTCAGATAAATTCAAAGCAAATACAAATAAATTCATATCAAACTTAGATAAATTCGTACCAAACATAGATAACATCATGCCAAAGTCAGATAACACATACAAAACTTAGATAAATTCACAACAAACTAAAAAAAAAACTCATGACAAAGTCAAATAAGTGCACATCAAAGTTAGATAAATTCACAGCAAACTCAGATAAATTCACTTAATTCGTATCAAACTCAGATAAATTCAAAGCAAACACAAATAAATTCATATCAAACTTAGATAAATTCGTACCAAACACATGTAGCATCATGCCAAAGTCAGATAACATTATGCCAAAGTTAGAAAACACATACAAATCTTAGATAAATTCATAGCAAGCTCAAAAAAACTCATGCCAAAGTCAAATAAGTTCACATCAAAGTTAGATAAATTAACAGCAAACTCAGATAAATTCACTTAATTCGTATCAAACTCAGATTAATTCAAAGCAAACACAAATAAATTCATATCAAACTTAGATAAATTTGTACCAAACACAGATAACATCATGCCAAAGTCAGATAACATTATGTCAAAGTTAGATAACACATACAAAACTTAGATAAATTCATTGCTATAATACCATCATCAGTTAGAAATTTACTGCAACTTGAATAATTAGATTTATCAATGAACCAGCTCTGTGGAGAGATCCCTATAGAGCTGGCATCTCTAACATTCCTTTCAGTTTTAAACCTCTCTTAAAACAACTTCATTGGAAGAATACCACAGGCCTAACAATTCCTTATCTTTGCAAACAATTCCTTTCAAGGAAATCCTGGTTTATGTGGGCCCCCATTGTCTAGGCAATGTGAGGCACCATGGCAGCCTGGAAGTGTGAGTTTTTCATCTGGAAATAATTTTGATTGGCAATTCCTATCGGCAGGGTTGGGATTTGGCGTTGGTAATTGGATGGTTATGGGGCCACTTATATTTTTGACGAGAGTGAGAAGGTGGTTTTTCAAACATGTGGACAGGATCTTACTTGTGCTCATGGTGTGGTGGGACATGTACATCAAGCATTTGGTTACTCCAAATCGGAGAGCATTTTTTTGATGGAAGTAGTGCGTGTGCATGTTTGGTGACATATAGAATATATAAAGAGATTGCGTTTTTGTCTTTTTGACTCATTTAACGTTAAAAGAGGACCGCTGCCTTTATGAGAAAAAGACTTGGACCACCGGCTATGAAATGTAGTGTTGAGGGACCTGCCGCCCAATGCCCCTACTTTTTTTGTAGTTTCACACACATGCTCAAAGATTGATCCCTACTTCTTCAAATTTAAGTAAGAGTAGGGCTCTCATTAGCTGAACCTTATCTTATTCTAAGCTGAAATAGTGCTTATCTTAAAAATAAAAGTTGATTATATCTGTCTTTTGCATGATGTAAATGAAAAATTCAATTTTGATTAGATATATCTTGATTTTGGAGATGATCATTATGCAAAAAAACAATGATAATTGACTTTGATTTATAAGACCAGTACTATTTCAACTTAGAATAAAATAAGCTTCAGCTGCTTAAGAGAGCTTACCTTTATTTAAGTAAACCTCTTGGACAAGAAGGAGCAAATATATATTAAAAAAAAAAAAAATTGGGTTCAACCTGACTTGAGCCATTACCACACCTACTTTATCATTCGACTCTTGAGACCGTGGGGTCGAACTGAATGGAAAACTTATGTTTTGAACCGTTCATTTGGGAGAAAGGAAACATTTTATCTGCCACCACTAGTCAACTGAGACAAGTCAAGAGTGGCTCACAGTCGCACTCACAACAGACTTGACGCGGGGAAGGAAACCGGTCGCATTAAATCCCTCGCTAACACGTCACGCGGGTTGAAACATTTCACGTCACATGAACATCCCTGCAACTTCTTGCAACTTTCTCTGGACACTCTGAAAAGTAAAATCTCACATGCTCGGTTCTGCTCGGCTATGAATAGACATAAGGAGCTTTGTCGTATCTCCCCTATTTCTAAGAAACACAGGAGATCCAGACTGTGTCTTAAATTATTGGCAACTCAGGAAAATAGCTTAGATGCTTTCAAATCAGAGTCGGGATTCCTTGTTTTCCCGAAAGAGAGAGAAGCTATTTTAGCCTATCAAATCATACCAACCGTATAAAACTAATATCAACTAATGCGCCCTCATGCACCTTTCTTAAAATGAATAAAAGAGAAGAAAAGATTTTGTAGAATCACAGAATCTTACATCATATTGAGCTACCACTTATCCCAAAACCAATTGTTAATAAGAAACAGCACAACAATGGTTTTATGGTGAGGGCGAGAGTTCGACCACGATTATAACCGCTCAGGGTCGACTTTGACCTCAACAGATTCTATACACTTGGCATAATTTGATAGGCTGAAACGATATTTCCTTGCTTCAGCGAAACAAGAGATCCAGACTCTTCAAATTAGGTTTCCAGCGGTGTATTGTAGACAAAACTTCACATGATATATATTTTAAATAATTAGAAATAAAAAAGCAAGCACTCACAAATTAATTATTCTTAGAATGCCTGCTTACAGGTTTTTTTTAGTTTTTATTATAATATTTTGATTTTGGAGGATTTTGATGGGGCTTTTAAACAAGAAAGAGCGTGCTAAACATATATTTAGCAGTAGAAATGTTAAAATCTTAATAAATGCCAAAGAAGATTTCATATCATGGCACATTTTTTTTTATTTTGGATGAAGATGATCCTATATCATGATCTTATGACATAATTGCAATTATGTTGTGTAATTGCGCAACATATCTCTTCCTACTAGATAAGAAAATATATCTTCTTTCCATCATTTCGATGGGGTATGAAGATTGAGATAAGGAAGAAAAATAAATGGAGTTCTGTATTGATTAAAGAAGATCTTTTCTGCTAAAGGAGATTATATCTTGGAGGTAGATTTCATCATTTTTGTCTTTTTTATTTCTTTTTGTTTTTTTTATTAGAGTTTTCTCTCTCTTGAATTGGGATTTGGGCTATCTTTTATTTCTTTTAAAGAAATTTCAAATTTATTGAAGAAGTCTTCTATGTGATAAGACATGGTATTTTGGTGGTCGGTTTAATCTTCTTCTTTTGTTTTTATTCTTTTATCATCTTGATTTCTTGAAATGAGTTTACTTCATCTCTTGAATTGAGAATTGAATTCTCTATGATTTCTTGAAAGGGGCTTTGTACTAGCTGAAGAATATCTTCTGTGATATGAGAGATGGTATTTTGGAGATGGGTTCCATCTTTTTCTTCTTTTAAAAAAAAAAAATATTCATGCAACTAATTCATTGAAAGGGACTTTTACATTAGGTTTCATCTTCCACTTCCTTTTTTTCTTTATTCTTTACAATGAGTTTTCTTCATTTCCTAGATTGGGAATTGAGTTACCTCTGGTTTTAAAAAATGAGTTGGACTAAATGAACAAGATCTCATATGGCATGAGAGAGATGTATTGGAGCTAGGTGGGTTTCATATATGTTTTTCTTTCTTTCATGATTTCTTGAAATGCCTTTTCTTCATCACTTGAATTGAAAATTGTGTTTTTTTTGTTTTATTTCTTAAAACAGATTTTGCTAATTTAATATGAGGGTGCTAAGAACGAAAAAGGGAGAGTGGAGAAAATAGAATTTGTGAAGGTTGCCATTGGTAGTCTAATTCGTGACAAAGAAAGATCATAAAAAATGTAATATCATTGAGGTAGTCAAAGAAACCCAATCTGCAATACACAACAAAAGAGGGAAAAAGAAAAAAGAATGAAATCAAGATTTCAAGAAAAATAACAAATCCACCCTACAAGAAAGGCAAGAAAAAAAAAAAAAGGAAGGCAAGAGAAAATATTAAGATTAAAAAATAGAAATACAAAAGTAAGATGAAACACATGTTGCCATTTATGACAAATTCTTGATTATGTCATAATTGCATGACATAATCACTATTATGTCTTGCGATTGGACATATACATGTGGGCATTGTTGCCAATCATTGTTTAAATTTATGGGGCTTTCTCCATTAAAGACCCCCTTTATTGTATATTAAAGAAAATGGTTTTTTCTTTAATTTTGACCAGCAGTCCAGATTTTGACTTTAAGTTATTCTTTTTTCAAATCTTGTCTCCCTACTTAGGTTGTAGCCCTTAGCCTATTGTTGCTGGTAGGCAGTCAAGCGGATGGCTACTGCCTCTCTTCGCTCTTCGGCTAGGTCTAGTTCTCTAGCCAAGTTCACTTCGTTGTAGCCTTGATCGAAGAGTTCAGATCTCAAGGTTGGGAGGCCAACCTGAAGTGGGATCACACAGCCTCCATGTCGTAGGCCAAGGAGAATGGTGTTATAGAAGTGGAACGTCTTGGAGTGGTCCTGTAAGCCCACAGGACACTCGGGAGCTCTTCCACCCATCTCCCTTTAGCTCAGTCGAGCCTCTTTTTTAGTCCATCGAGTACTATCTTGTTTGAGATTTCGGCTTGACCGTTGCTTTGTGGATAGGCTGGAGTTGAGTAATAATTTCTGATGCCGAGCTCTTGGCAGAAAGTTTTGAAGAAGTTGGAATCGAACTGGGTCCCATTGTCCGAGATCAAGGCTCGTGGAATGTCAAACCTTGTGACTATGTTTTTCCATACGAATCTCTTTGAGTCCTGCTCGGTGATGGAAGATAGTGCTTCGGCTTCTATCCATTTGGTTAAGTAATCGGTGGCTACCATTAGCCACCTTTTATTCCCCAGAGCTCGGTGGAGAGGTCCAACAATGTCTAATCCCCATTGGGTGAAGGGCCATGGACTGGAGAGTGGGCTAAGATCTTGTGCTGGCTGATGGAGGGAATGTGAGAATTTCTGGCACTTCTCACGTTTTCTAGCATATGACTGGGCGTCTTTTTGTATGTAAGGCCACCAGTAGCCTTTGGTGATAGCCCTGCATGCTAGTGATCGACCTCCAATGTGGCTACCGCAGATCCCTTCATGGATTTCGAAGTGGAAGTCTTCGATTCTGGTCAGGTGAACACACTGAAGGTACGAACCCATATAGGACTTCCTGTAGAGCTTGCTTTATGGAGATATCCAAAATCGAGCTACTTTCAGCCTGATCTTGTGAGCCTCATGCGCGTCGCCTCATACTCAGCTTCATTATTGGACGCCTTGAAGTTGAGTGTCAGGGCTTGCTCGATGACCAGTTCCTTAGGAGATTGAAGAACTATGCCAGCGCCAGCCCTTTTGGGGGTTGAGGAACCGTCGACAAAGACTTTCCAAGCAGAAGCAATAAACTGATTCCAAGATCGCTTTTCTTCCATCTCCGTGACTTCGTCTTCATTCCCTTTGCCCCCCAATTCGGTGCTGAGTTGGGTCGGTGCCGAACTTGGAGAGACAAGTTCGACGATGAAATCTACTAGGACTTGGGCTTTGATCGCTGTTCTGGGTTGGTACTGAATGTCGTATTGTCCCAGTTCGACGGCCCATTTAGAAACTCTTCAAGAGAAGTCTGCTTTCTTGAAAAGTGTCTTGAGTAGATGTTCTGTAACAACCACTATCTTGTAGGTCTGGAAGTAATGAGAGAGTTTGCGAGAAGTACTCACAAGTGCTAATGCAAGTTTCTCTAATGGAAAGTACCTGGTTTCGGCATCAAGCATGATCTTGTTCATATAATAGATGAGCTTTTGTATTTTGTCCTCCTCTTTGATGAGAACAGAGCTTACCGCATGATCTGAGACCGCCAGATATAGGAAGAGCACCTTGCCCTGTTTCGGAGTTGAAAGTAGGGGTGGTGAAGCAAGATATGATTTGAGCTCTTGCAAAGCTTGGTCACACTCCGAAGTCCATTGGAACTTCAGGCTTTTCTTCAAAAGCTGAAAGAACGGTCGGCATTTGTTGGAAGCTCGACTGATGAAGTGATTGAGCGCGACAGTCATGCCCGTGAGCCTCTGAACTTGTTTTGCCGTATTTGGACTCTGTATCTCTTAGATTGCCGTGATCTGGTCTGGGTTTGCTTCAATCCCTCGCCTTGTGACCAGGCTTCCAAGGAATTTTCTGGAGCCGACAACAAATGCACATTTAGAGGTGTTTAGTTTAAGTTTGTACCTCTTGAGGATGTCGAACATCTGATTTAGGTTCGTCAAGTGATCTTGTGATTTTTTAGACTTGACGACCATATCGTCGATGTAGAACTCCACAGTTTTGCCGAGCTGGGCCTGAAACATCTTGGTTACCAGCCTTTGGTAGGTGGCTCCTGCGTTTTTTAACCCAAAGGGCATTACTTTGCAACAGTAGATGCCTCTAGGTGTTATGAACGCGATTTTTTCTTCGTCAGGTCCATATATCGAAATCTGATGATAACCTCGGTATGCGTCGAGGAAACTCATCCTGTCGTGGCTGGCAGTGGCATCGATCATTTGGTCGATCTTGGGGAGTGGAAACTGTCTTTGGGGTATGCCTTGTTAAGGTCGGTGAAGTCGAGCAGACTCTCCACTTCCCTGTCTTTTTCTTGACCACCACTGTATTGGCAAGCCAATTTGGGTAGTGGGGACTTCTCTGATCACCTCGGCCTCCAGCAGTTTCTCGACCTCCTCTATCACTGCTTCAGTTTGTGGGATCCCTGTCCCGTGGACCTTCTGGACCACAGGAGTATGCTTTGGGTCCATATTCAAGTTATGGCATATGACTTCGGGGTTGATGCTAGGCATCTCAGAAGGAGACCAAGCAAAAACTTCCTTGTTCTACAACAAGAAGTTCAGGAGCTCGTTCCTCTCTGGCTCCGCGAGATGGCTGCCGAGCAAAAAATATCTCCCAGGATCGTTGGGGTTGATCCTGATCTCAGTTAGGCCTTTGAAGCTTTTTTGGTCTGGAGCGCGGCCAACGCTATCCAGGTCTGCCTCTAGTTCGGCCATATGTACCTGTTTTGGCTCTTCCTCGCCAGGTACTACGACCAATAGGCACTGCTTTGCCGCCTGCTGGTCACCCTTAATGGTAATCATATCAACTCTGTCGTTCGCGTTCTGTAACGGGAACTTAAGTTTCTGGTGAAGAGTGGAGGGTATTGCCTCCATATTATGTAACCAGGTCCTCCCCATAATGGCATTATAGGGGACGATACATCTACCACAAAGAAGTTAGTTTGCACGGTGACACCCTCGACTTGGACTTTCAGGGAGATTTTCCCTTTGGGGTAAACAAGTTTTGCACTAAAACCCACTAGGGGAGTGCGTATCTCTTGCAGATCTTCCTCTCTGAGACCCATTCTTCTGAAGCAGTTATAGTTGAGGATCTCTGATGAACTGTCGGGGTCTATAAGAATCCGTTGTACCTTGCAGTTTTTCAACTTCAGGGTAACAATCAGTGGATCATTGTGAGGAAGTTGGACCCCTTCTAGGTCCTCATTTGAGAACCAGATTCTGGGTCTTTCTATCTGAGCTCTCTTGGCGGTTGGTTCGAGCTCGGCTGCCATCACCTGCTTGCCGTGTGAAGCCCTTCTGGCCTCAGTTCGAGCTTGAGTGCCCCCCTTTGGAGTAGAAGCCAAGTGGATGATGTTGATGATTCTTTCCAAGCCATCGCTGTCTTGATTATCATTGTTTCGGTGCTGATGGGCTTGGTTGTTGCTTTTATCTGCATCCTTCACGTAGTCCTTTAGGTGCCCGTCCTTGACGAGCCTCTCGAGGTGGGACTTAATGGTCATGCAGTCTTTGGTCCTGTGCCCATTCTGTTTGTGATAGGCCCAGAACTTACTTTGATCTCGAGTGGAGGGGTCTCCACCCATTGGCTGGGGCCATTTAAAGAATGGCCGTGCCTTGATCTTGTTGAGGAGCTTATAGATGGGCTTCGTGAAGATTATATTGATAGCTCTGTAGGAGACGCCGGTGCGACCTGCTTGGACTTTTGGTTACGTCCCGAGTTGGGAGCCGAGACTGCTACTGAGCTGGTGGATGCCCGGTTTCGGTCTGGCTCATTCCCCCGAAATGACTTCTTGTCTCTCTTGGAGGTTGTGTCTTCGGGAGGGTAGCCGAAGTTCTCATTAGCTCGTGCCTTGTCTTCTTCCTGCTCTACAAATTGGTTTACCTTGGTCATCATTGCTTTCACTATGCCTGCCGGGTAACGAACCAATTCTTTTCAAAGGTCATTGCCAGGAAGCAGAGCTTGCTGGAAAGATATCAGAGCCAACTGCTCTGAAGCGTCTTCTACTTTGTTGTAGCTGGTCCAGAATCTCTTAGCGAAGTGAGTGATGTTCTCATTCCTCCTCATCCTGAGACCCATCAAGTCGCCATTAGTTTTGGGAATGATTCGATGTGCTTGGAACTTTTCCAGGAAGGAGTTCCAGAGCCATTGCCAGCTTGAGACGGACCCCTTTAGAAGTGCACAGAACCACTTCAGGGGGAGGTCTACTAAACTGGAAGAGAAAACTCTGCAATTCAGTTGATCTTCGTGCCCCCATACCGACATCCTTTGGATGAAGTGTTGGAGGTGTGCTGCTGGATCCGAGATCCCGTCATAAAGGACGAACCTTAGGACGCTAAATTTCTTAGGGAAAGGAAAATCTTTTATCTCGCGAGAGAAAGGAGATGCGCTGACGTTGTCGGAGCCGCTGGGCTTTAACTGGTCACGAGAGTAACCGATAACTTCCATATTCTGCTGGATCGTTTGCCGGACGTGCTGATCAAGCCATTTTCGTATATCAGCACTATCCTCCGGCACTTGCTCCGTTCTTCTTGGCGAGAGATCTGACATTCTCTTTGAATGGCCGCAGCTCGAACCCTCGTCATGTGCTCGATCGTGCCTCTTTTTATCCTAGATTTGCCTCAAATCCTGGTTGGCCGAAGGGGCTCGCTTGCTCCTGGGGGGTTGAGTCGCGACTTTTCCCCTTTTTGGGAGTTGATGAATCAACTTGTCTTTCTCTTGGATAACAAGGTTTTAGGTCCTGATATCTTCGAGATGAGAGCCTCCGTCGTTGTCATCAGCGGGGTGCTTCCCATTATCCCGTGGGTGATGTTAGGGAAGGCCCGGCCCGGGGTTATCTCGCTAGGGAAGGTGTCCTCTCGTCCCCTGAAGATGTATCAGGTTCAGTGTGAACACTTCCCACGTCTTCTACGCCCATCCTCCTCTGGCGGGGGTACAGAGGATCAGGTGGGAATACCGCTGTAAACCCTGGTGGGAGTACCGGTGGCTATGGTAAGTTCTTTGAAGATCTTCCACGTTCTTAGCTTTCGAAGGCATGGTGTTTGGGAAAGTTTTTGACTTCCCCACAGACGGCGCCAATTGTGAGTGCCTAAAAAATACGGACTTGATAATAAAGGATTAGGACGAGCTTAGTTGCCCTTTGATGAAGATATAATGTCTTTAACCTGAAAGGGGAAGAAATGAAAGCAATCAAAGACCTTGACTGCATGTTGTCAGCACAAGGCTCTTCGATGCTTGAGTTAGTTTTGTAACTGAACAAAGGATGGAGATGATGAATGGGTTGTGCGTACGTTTTGAAGGAGACGAGTCCTCTATTTATAAGGGAGATAGGTCGGTCCTGGGCAAAGGAATTCTATGCTCTTGACAGGATGTCCCATGGTATTGTCCAATCATGACTTTTCCTTAATTGCAGTCCTATCACAACCCACTTTGCCTTTAATATTAGTCCCTTCATATCCCACTCTGTCACATCAGAGTCTCTTTCTTATTAATGGGCATTGATGGGAGTCCCATCGGACCATGCTCTGGCGATGTGGGAGTCATGGATGACGTTGCATCAGGGATTATGGGCGGTGCCCTTTGTCTTTGTTATACGTTCTGTAACGTGTCAGGACATTTATGGAGGGATAGTTGTCTGTGCCCGTCTCGGTTAGCATACTGGTACTTTGACCGAGATGCAGACCAAGTGTTGAGATCAAGAATGACCGAGACCGCGATCGATGTCAGGGGTGACCGAGACCATGATCGAGGTCAGGGGTGACCGAGACCAGAAGATGACTGAAGTCTAGAATGGCCTTAATCTTTTCTGGCGCTCTGGTACTGTTACCGAAGTGCGCGTAGCCGAGACTAAAACATGATTAGCTGGTACTTTTACCTAAGCCATTGTAATCTTAGAGTCTTGAGGAAATATCCCCACACAACTTATATGTGAAGTGAGCCATAATAGAGAAGTATTGGCCCAGCTTTATTAGTTGGAGATGTTTTTTTATCGCTTGGAAATGTGTAAGAGGTTAGAATTCTACACTTAATGCTCACATTAGTGAGGCATCGTGGAAGCTACTCTCCTTCTTTGAATGTTGTTTTTGGATTTCAGATGGACAGCCTCATGCAAAAGAAGAGAATGGTAATTGCTGTCAAAGAGAATGTAAATGAAACAATAGTACCCGAGTGTTGATGACTGCAACTGTGATTTATTGGCGGAAGTCGAAGAGTAGCAAAGGCAGCAGATATGTGACCGAGGCATGTCTGATGACTCTCTCTTTAGGATGAGTTCCGTCCCTTAGGATAAAATTCAGGTGCGAAGGTTCTCAGCAGAACCGCCCCCAGGATACAACAACCTTCCTTGATTCAGGTCTGGTCGCAACTGCAGCCCGAAAGAGAAGACTCCTTTTAGAATGCTCAATGCTTAGAGGGAAAACAGTAAAGAGAAGAAGAAAATAATTTTCTGTGTTCTTTCGAGAATGGAAGACTCCTAATTTATATTGTGATTAGAGAACGTTGGGCCATTAATCCTCATTAAGTTACAACGTTAAAACACATTAAAATGGCGATTAAAATCGGTTTAATGCTCAACATTTAAAAACATTAAATCAGTGATTAAAATTGAATAATGTTGAACCACATTAAACCAGGGATAACCGAACTGTCGAGTTCGGTCGACGGTCATGCCGAGCTCGGTTTACCGAGACGGACATGCCAAGTTGCCGAGCTCAGATTATCATGCCGAGTTGCCGAGCTCAGCTCACTGAGTTCGGTCATGATGGCAGCTATCATGCTGAGTTCGGTCCGATGGAAATGGTTTTTATATAAAAAATAAAAATAAAATAGTGGCAAAAGGTTTCCATATCTATACGGGTCCCTCTAGGCCAACTGGCCTGGATTTGCACCCCCTCTGTGCGCGATATACACGCAGGATGCGCGTCGCGGACGCACGCCAAGTTAAACGTTTTTCAGACCCAGGACCTCGGGTCAAGCCTGGCTCGCGTGCGTGCATAGGGCCCATGGCAAAAGCCTATAATAGTTGTTAAAGTGTAAAGGAATGAAGACACTTATAAACCATCTTCAAAAGTTGAACTTTAGCAATATGGGATGAGTTGTTTCCAATAGCCTACACAACCCATAAAGCAAAAAGTACTAAAGGACAAAACACCTTTTACAAAGAACACCTTAAGTATGTTTTTAAACACCAAAAATCCAACAATCTCCCTCTGTTTCAAAATACTCAATGAGCATCTCACTGGTAAGGTAGCAGAGCTTGAACCTTACCGTCATGACATAATTTTAAACTTTTAGGAGTTGGAGTGAATAAAGTCTTGAACTTCTACTTTTTATATTAGTTTAGAATTATGTCAAGATTTGATCTTGGAGTCAAAAGGTCAGCACTTTACGGCCATGTGCTTAATCCCAGATTTTATGAATGCTCTAGAGAATCTGCCCAAATCCTCATAGGAAGCGGCCCCACTTCCACACTCATATAGGTAAGTCTATCAAGAGTGCTCCTACAGCTGTTCACCCCACCATATAGGCTATAGATCTCATTAAGGATTAAATCCAACCTCATTCGCTACAGGTTATGTATTAACCATTAAATTAATATCACACAAGATGGATGAGTATAGAGTAAACATACTCTATAGGTCAGTACTACACATCATCGAGATAACTTGTTTTTTCGCATTGAACCTATTTCTCGGGATCTCCGGTCATTAGGTTGGGTTCCCGCTATTGATGATTTATGTGCTTAAGACCCATCCATTTAGTTGTTTCTTTTATTTTTTCCCATGTAAGGCCTTTTGTCAAAGGATCTGCTAAATTATCCTTTGATCTCACATAATCAATTGAAATTACTCCTCCACCGAGTAATTGTTTCACATAGCTATGTTGTAGTCGCACTTGTCTAGACTTTCCATTGTACGTGGCATTGTTAGCAGTAATAATTGCTGCAGTGTTATCACAATGAATAATAATAGGAGGAATTGGTTTAGTCCACAAAGCAATATCAAATAATAAATTTCTAATCCATTCAGATTCCATCGCAGCAGCTCCCAGAGCCAGGAATTCTGAATCCTTAGTGGAATGAGAAATTGCAGTTTGTTTCTTTGATTTCCAAGATACAGCAGCACCTCCCAAAGTGAAAATATACCACTTGTAGACTTAGAATCATCTAACTCTAAATTCCAATCAGCATCGCTGTAACACTCAACTACAGCTGGATAACTAGAATAACACAATGCATAGTCTATGGTATGCTTTAAATACTTAAGTACTCTATATGCAGCATTCCAATGTGTAGCATTAGGATTACTAGTATATCTACTCAATTTACTCACTGCATAAGCTATATTAGGGCGAATACAATTCATAGCATACATTAAGCTACCAATTACACCAGCATAAGCAAGTTGAGATACACATTCACCATCATTTTTTACTAATTTAATACTTGGATCAAAATGAGTAAACATAGGTTTACAATCAAAATGATCATATTTTTTCAATATTTTTTTCAATATAATGTGATTGGGATAATTTAATTCCAGAATCATCTCTTATGATTTTAATTCCTAATATAACATTTGCTTCTCCCAAGTCTTTCATATCAAAATTCTGAGAAAGAAGACTTTTTGTTTCCTCTATGCATTCCAAGCTTGATCCAAATATTAGTAAATCATCAACATATAAGCATATTACAATTGTTGAACAACCATCGTATTTATAATAAATACATTTTTCAGCCTCATTTATTTTGAAGCCATTAGAAAGAATGACCTCATCAAATTTCATATGCCATTGTTTAGGTGCTTGTTTTAGTCCATATAAGGACTTTATTAATTTACAGACCTTTCGTTCTTGTCCTTTTATGACATAGCCTTCTGGTTGATCCATATAAATCTCCTCTTCTAAATCTCCATTTAGAAAAGCAGTTTTTACATCCATCTGTTGTATTATCAAATTATGAATAGCAGCAATAGCAATCAAGATTTTAATATAACTGATTCTAGACACAGGTGAATAAGTATAAAAAAAAGTATATTCCCTCTTTTGTCTAAAGCCTTTGGCTACTAGCCTGACTTTATATTTCTCTATTGACCCATCAGGCCTAAGTTTTTTCTTGAGAACCCACCTGCACCCTGTGAGAACCCGACCCCAGATTTTTGGGTTTAGCATGGTTTTAATCATGGATTTGTTTTCTAAGTGGGTTTAGCGGTTGTTTGATTGAATTTCTTAGTTTGATTATACTTTCTTTGGTTTTGGGAAGTTTTGAGAGCCAGTGAACCTAAACATGACCGTAGGGTCCTATTTGTCTTGTGTGGTCTTTGTGGAGAGATTCTCTTTGATTTCTAAAAATTCTCATTCTTACTTCGTTTGACTAATCTCGTCATCCCCTATAACTTTCGTGTTCACTCCATACCCATTCAAAGCTCCAAAAATCAGTTTTTCCAGCCCTGGGGGCAAAATCAGTCTTTTTACACTAAATATGGATCCAAATTTCGAGATCTCAGAACCTTGCCAAATATATACTTTTTGGAAGTTAAATTTTATGAGAAACATTTCTCTCTTCTTTGTCGATTGCATTCGAGGCCCAAAAATCGATGTCTTAACACTTGAATCCATTATTTTGATCCCTTTGACCAAACAACTGACTTTTTCTGTGGACCCCAGAAGTATGTCAATATTAACCTTGTTGGAAAGATAATTTTGAGCCGGACACTTTTCATATTTAAGTTTCTTGATCCGAGATCTAGAAAGCCTTCTAATCTCCATTGCAAGTTTTAAGTGTTTCTAAGTGTGGTGGGCCCACACCCACCCATTATAAAAAGTACCCCTCTCCTCTCTTCTCCCTCATCCGTTGCAGCACAAAGGGGGGGAGCTCTGCAACTGAGCTTCCCTCCTTTTTCTTCTTGTTTTCTCCTCCCATTCATGGAGGAAATCCTTGCCATTTGGAAACCCAACCATGCCATCTACTTCCCCTTCATCTCCTCTCTTATTTGACACCATTTTTGAAGAAAACCAAGCTTTTCAATTTTTCCATTGAACCAGCCTTGTCTATTTGAAGACCTTCCATGTAAGCAATCTCTTCCTTCTTCTAAATATGTGTTTTCCTAGCCCATGAGACTCTCCATCTCCATTATTGAAAGCTTTCTCTTTGTATTTCTTGGTTTTGACATTTTAGGGCTTGTTTTTTTGGGGTTTGTTTGCATAGGTTGTGATTTCTTGGCTTGGAGTGTGATTAGAGCTTGGATTTGCTTATCTTGGACCCAAGGCAAGTGGATGAAACGATTTATTTGATGCTAAATCATATTTATTTATATTCTTGATTTTTCATTAATGGATGATTTGCTTAAACCTTATTTCAAGACGTGTCTCCTATTGATTTCAAATGCATCAATTAATGTATCTTTCTATCGCATTTTATTTCTTAGAAATGTACATGTTTGTGTTAACTTGAATGGTTCATAGTGTGATGGATTTCACATGATTGAATAAATGGAAAGAAGATATTGGTTAGATGTTTGGAGGTGTTGAATAGTGGAATTGTAGTGTTGGGAATAGAAGTTTTGAATGATGAAATGGAGGAGCTTTTGGCTCACTTTGTTACAGGGATCTGACCCTTAAAAATGAGGAGTGTTTGGAGAATAAGGGACTGAAAATAGCTTCAAAATTTGGTGTTCGCAGTAACGTCGGTCAGCCTGTCGGCTAACCGACAGCCAACCGACATGGAGCCGACACCCTCTCGGTCCCAATTCCAGAGAGCTGCATTTTTCTACAATTTCTGATGCTGAAGTGTCGGTCAGCCAACGGTGAACCAACAGCCTCTCGGTCCCAATTCCAGAGAGCTATATTTTTCTATAATTTTTTATGATGAAGTGTCGGTCAGCCGACGATGAACCGACAGACCCTCGGTTCCAATTCCCGAGAGCTGTTTTCTCCCCATTTCTGGTCTTGGCTAGTCGTCGGTCAGCTTGTCGGTAGACCGACATGACCTGTCGGTTAACCGACAAGCCAACCGAGGGTTGACCGAAATTTCAATCTTGATGGATTTCTTTTGAAGAACTTGTGGAACTATATGGGATAAGAATGTGGAACTATATTGAAGAAGAAATCCCTTTATTATGATTTGTTAAGATCCTTAGATTGTCAATGTATGTAAGGTCCCGGAATGTTTTTAATTCTTAAAGAGTACCAAATGTTTATCAAACCTAACATACGGAACCCTATACACATTGATTTAAATCTTGGACCTTCAACACTTGGCCCGAAGATTTATAGAATCCATTTGTACCTGATTTTACCGGATTTCACTTGTACATTCCAAGTTTCGTGCCTTGTAACTAGTCTTGCCCCGGATATGGTTTTTAGCATAATTGCTATTTGGTTCTTGCTTAACCTAATATGATATGTCTTATGCTGATGAGCATCTTGACCCGAATCTTATTTGTGCTTTTCAAACATCATATCTTATGATTTGAACTTGCCCCGAAAGTATTGAAAAATGTGTTTAGCTTTTGCTAACCCGTATATGCTCGATCCGATATGAATGTACATTTGTGCCAATGGGCACCCTGTTCCGTTATTATGCAGTTGTTTGATTTTCCGCATTTTACCTATGAGTCGGCACCACTAAGCTTGGACAACCTTGTCAGTTTGATCCACCGACTTGGAGATCCTTCCCCTCCTGTTAGTCAACTGCAGTCTGGAATCCGCAGAGTTTTTACTCGGTTCGCTACCGTGGTCCTGCAGAGTATATATATGTATATCATAGTATTTTATCATTGTCCCTCCTCACCTTGTGTGATCGAAGTCAATGATCCTGTAGGGTATGTGCTCTCATCACTTTAGTGAGAGAGGATTTAGCTTTGTGTGGTTGCCATCTTGACAGTTCCCGATCCTTGATACCCTTACTGTTTTAAATATACATACTTCATACATGTTTTAAATGAATCTCCGATTTGTTAAATGTTCATGCTTTGTACTTATTTTAAATGAATTCTCGATTTGTCAAATATCCATGTTCTACACGTTTTAAATGAATACATGTTTTGCTAGATATTCATGTTTTATACATGCTTTAAAGGAATACATGTCTTGTCAAATATTCATGTTTTATACCCATTTTATATGTACACAGGATTTTGTCAGATGTTCACGAATTTCTATACATTTTAATTGATCAAATAGCGTGGTTTATCATATGTTTTATTTTTCAATATATTGTTTATATTCTTTCACCCACCTGCCAGACCGTCGTGTCTGACCCACTACTTTGGTACTCAGGTTCAGATATCTAGCCCGATCAGAGTGTACGTGATGGCTATGGAGCCATGAGCTTGCAGGTTATTTTGTCGCTATGTCATATAGACATTGAGCTTGACATCGGAGCTACGTCACATATGGGGTAGTGATTATTGGCTTGTTTTTGTATGGTTTTTTATTAGCCCTTTTTTTCGGGATTGTAATTAATGCACATTGTTATTTGTAACTTGAACATATGTGGGAATATAATATCCAGATACTGTCAGCTCTGTATTTTGTTATAATGGTTTATTCCAGTCTGATATGTTCATTGATATGATAGCAATATGTTAGTGGCTGAGTGCGACACGGAATCCAATGGCCATGGACTTCGGGTCGTAACGCCACGAAAGCTTCAGCAAAAATATTCAGGATGTGTTGGAACGTGTTATCCTCACACACGCGGATCTTGGGAGAAACATAAATTTTACTTAACTCAATAATTTTCACGGCCCCTCGGGTTTGGGGTCGTGACACACCCTAAAGGTTTAGTACCTAAAGGTAAGTCAGTTAATTCTCATGTATTATTTGCTAAAATGGATTCAATCTCATCATCTAATGCTTCATTCCACAAGGCAGCATCATGTGCAGTCATAGCCTCCTGAAAAGTAGATGGATCTTCCTCTACTACATAGGTTTCAAAGTCAGGACCAAAACTAGTAGCAGTCCTTACTCTCTTACTCCTTCTAGGTTGTGATTCCTCTTCCTTATGAGTTCCTAGAACTCTTTTGGATGAAGAAGGTTCTGAGGTAAACTTAGTCTTAAAAAGAAAAGAGTCTTCAAAGAAGTCTGCATCTCTAGACTCAACTAAGGTTAGGTCTTCTAATTTCATGAATCTGTAGGCAGCACTATCTTGTGCATAGCCAATGAAAATACACTCCCATGAGTGGGGTCCTGATTTAAGCCTTTTTGGATCTACTATCCTGTCATGTGCTGAACACCCCCAAACTTTAAAATATTTAAGATTAGGCTTTCTCCCTTCCCAAATCTTAAAGGGTGTTCTATTAGTCTTAGAATGTAAAAATCTATTTAAAATATAACAAGTAGTCAACAAAGCTTCACCTCACAAATTTTTAGGACTACCAGATGCTATTAACATAGAGTTTAACCATTTCAATCAAAGTCCTATTTTTTCTTTCTGCTATTCCATTTTATTGAGGTGTATAAGGGGCAGTACAAGTTCTCTTAATTCCTTAGATTCACAAAAAATTTAAAAATCTCTTGAGGTGTATTCACCACCTCTATCACTTCAAAATGTCACAACCTTTTATTCAATTTATTTTCAACTTCAGTCACATAAATTCGAAATTCAGATAGTGCTTCATCTTAGTTCTTAATAAGTATAACATAAGTATATCTAGAACAGTCATCAATAAAAGTAATAAAATAATATTTACCACATCTAGTCATAGTATTACTTAGATCACATATATCAGAATGAACCAATTGAAGTAATGTAGATTCCTTCTACATGTTTAAATGGCTTGCGAGTAATTTTGATTGAGAACATATTACACATTTCTCATGATCATCTTCATATTTATCAATTAGTCCATCATTACTCATACTTTTCATAGTTCTGAAATTAATATGACCTAATCTACCATGTCATTCATTAACTGAAGTAATGATATAAGCAGAAGAAGATGCAATATTATTCTTGACAATATTCAATTTAAACATATTCTCACATGCATAACCCTTACCGACAAATACACCTTTCTTGGTGATTACAAACTGGTCGGATTCTATTACCTGTTTAAATCCGGCCTTATTCAGAGATAACCAGACACAAGGTTTTTTCTCAATCTGGTGCATGGAACACGTTCAGCAATGTTACTGTGTTCCCGGAAGTGAACTGAAGTTCAACCTTCCTTTTACCGATTACTTGTGGTAACGGTAGTTCCCAGAGTGAGCTTACAGTCATCTTTGACCTTTTCATAGGTCTTGAAGACACCTCTGTCAAAAGTGACATGGATGGTTGCACCAGTGTCAATCCACCATCCTTCACTCTTTCCTGTGCTGACATCATTTACCTAAAAATAACAGTAACAAACTATTCTGCTTCAGTAACATTAGCTTGAGGCTTGGTGGTGTGAGATTGTTGTGGACATTTCTTTCGGTGACGACATTCTCCTGCAAAGTGTCTCGGCTTGCCACAAACAAAGCAACTGCCTTTAGCCTGTGGCTTGACAATCCCTTGATTTTTATTGAGCCTTTTGTTCTGATTTTGCTTCAGATTCTTTTTCTTAAAGGAAGGATTAAATTGCTTATTCCTGCCTAGATGTTGATCAAACTTCCCTTTTTTCAGCACCAACTTGGGGTTTGGATTCAGCTAAGTTAATTTTACCACCATTCTCAGCCAAATCCTTTTGATCACTGTTCCGGGCTTCTTCCTCAATTCTCAAGTAGCGCTGAAGGCGCTCCAAAGAATAATCCTTTCTCTTGTGTCGAATGGTTTTTTGTATGTCCTTCCAAGTGGTTGGTTTTTCAATAATTGTCGCCACTTGGAATTGTTCATCAATTCGGATCCCTTCTTTAACAATTTCATTAACAATGGTTTGTAGATCATGAACTTGAGGAAGAATGGGCTTGTCATCTACCATCTTGAAATTCAGATAGTGACAACTGTATACTTCTTAGCCCTAGACTCTTCTATTTTATATTTTTTATCAAGGGCTTTCCAGAGGTCCTTAGCAGATCGTGCTTCTGAATACATATTGTATATGTTGTCTGCTACCAGGTTCAGAATATGGCTTTTCTTTTTCACAGGTAATCATGCTCTTTCCATTTCTTTCGTGCATAAGAGCTACCTGGTCATTCTTCACGATCAGGCTTTTGAGTTGCATTGTGATGCTTCAAAGTTGGCATTGGAGCAGGCTTGAGTCAGCATGGTAGACCAGTGGCCTATTTTAGCGAGAAGCTTTCAGGTTCTCGAGTGCGATATAATACCT
>CM022946.1:90517119-90604551 GCA_012931725.1 Litsea cubeba | reverse complement strand
AGGTGAACGGATCATTACTTAGTAGAGGTGTACACGGATCAGGTTGTGCTGATTAGGCTAAATTCGTCACCAGTCCGTTACCTAAAGATTGATGGATTTGAAATCCATCACCAATCGTGGTTGTTAAAACCGATCCAATCCGATCCGGTTTGTTGAATCTAATGTTATAGAAAAATTTGAAGAGCATGCTCTCAAGGTTATAGTGCAATTTGGTATAGGATTTCATTTGTTATACTTATATTATAAGTGAATTACATTTTGACCCCTGAAGTTTTTCTTTCTTTTATATTTAGACCTCTTAACTTATCTTTAGACCCCTTAAGTTTTTTTTTTAATTTATTTTTTAATGTCAATGGATCGGATCGGATTGTATCCGCAGATTGAGGGTGAAATCCATCACCGATTCATTACTAATAGATTATAAGATTTTCAATCCATCACCAAACCGTTTACCTTTGGTTCGGTTTAAAAATCTACGGATTGGAACAGATCGGATCGGTTTTACAGATTGACGGATTTTTTTGTGCACCCCCAAATACTTATGATAAAGATACACATTGATTTTACCCTCATTTGATTCGATATCATTAATGAGCCGACTAATTAAAGATGAATCCATGAGAAACTTAGGACGAGTCTTTATCCAATCAAATGCTTCTTTAGTCACCTCTTCTCCCATACCAACAAAGGAAGCTGCCGTCAAAAAGAGATATCCGGCTGAGAGTAATGAGACTTTAAGATGCTCTTCTAGTGTAGGCACATAACCATTGTTACACCACTGAGCTTCTTCGAGGTAGGCTTGAATTAAAATTTTCGTCTAATCAACACATTCCAATCACCACATCGTTAGACATTTAAACTGGCAGTATGATTCCTTTTCATGGAAAAAAAAAAGAGAAGGAAAACACAACAATACCATCAAATTAAGGAACAAGATAATAAGGAGGAGCAGCAGCAGCAGATGGAAAATATTGATTAGGAAGGTTATGGTTGGTAGTTATGTGTAGGATCTCTTTTTGTTATATGGATATTATAATTAATTGTGATTATAGGTTAGACTGAGTTATAATCTCTCACTAGTCACTACTATATATATAGTTAGATTAAATTGGTGTTATGATGTGGTTAACTTTTCTGATTTATCTCATTGTACTTATAAATAGATGGTGTAATTCTTAATAGACTTAATGATTTAGATGTAATATTTGAAGTTTTCATGGTATAAGATTCATGGTTAGCTTCAATCATACAATTAGGCCGCTATGTACTAAGCTCCATCATGAGAGATATTATGTAATGGACCATCAATTCATATAATAGACTTAAAATGGTTAGGGCTCTACGGACAAGCGGTGACTACTAGCAAATCATGGACCCTTTAAAGAGATGCCAACCATTTATTTTAAGAGATACGAGGTTCCATTTAATGCGACAAATTGCACGACCCTTCCTTAAAAGAATCATGTGATTGCATGAGAATTATAGAGAATACAAATTTGGAAGGCTCTTGATTCTTCTCATTTTATTCTATAAATATGTCTTGTATTTCTCAATAAATTTAAGCCAAAATAGATATAACCATTTGAAGGTTTTTAGCTCAGACAATGCCTATTGGAGAACTTCCTCTTTATCCATATCAAACAAAAATTGATCAGAAATGGGAATTCTACTGGTGGTTAGTTAAAACCATGTTAGTATTTTTTGTATTGGCTAATTCATGTTGGACAAAAATCTAGGGGTCTTTGAGTTGTATTTTTTATTTAGAAAATGACTCCGAAGATAGGAGAGGGAATGACTCTAAGAAGAAAAGTTTGAAAGCATTAGAAGAAGAAAGCTGGAAGAAAATAGTGCTGATTTTCCACATCATCCAGCATGGAGTCCGCTCAAGCGCCCATATCTTCGCTCGAGCGATTATGAGACAGAGCCTCATCCGCTCGAGCGGATGAAGGGTTCGCTCGAGCGAACAGTTCACAGAATTCCGGGAAACTCTCTTATTCTGATGCGCAACTGTTTCCTTTTGAGACTCTGTTTCCCAAGTTGAGTCCTACTTCTGCACTAAGTCATAGGCACGAATTTGGGGCTATTTATAGGGTATTACTCTCAACCATAAAGATTACCACTCTCACTAATCTGAGTCAGAGATATTTTAGAGAGAGATTTTTTTCTAAATCCATTGAGAGATTGTTCTGAATGGCTGCTCTAGAAGGTTTTGTTGCTTCTACTCTCTTGTAGAAGATTGATCATCTTGGTGGACAATGTGCGAAGAGATCAAGTAAGAAGAACGGTGCACGGTGGAAGTCGTGTTAATGGATTCTGTGCAAGAACAATTATGGTCCTTAGGTCGAGGTACAGACTTAGGTAAGAGAGCCTATGAATATATCTTGTAATTGTTCGTGAAATCTTGATTTCACGATCGTGTTTTTTCTCCCTGGAAAGGGTTTCCACGTTAAAATTGTGTCTGCCTTCTTGTGGTGTGTGATTGGTAGATAACTAGTTATATATTGTCTGATTGGTTATTTCCGCTGCAATGATTGGTTAAATTAGAACTAGTAATCCATTCTAGTGGGTCCTAAAAAACCTTCAAACCATCGTCAAATAAGAAGGGAAATCATGTCATACCTTGCAAAATACGTTTCATAAACTAAAAATAAAAGAACCTTGAACATTTATAAGACACTAAAAGAACTTGAGTTGTATATGTATCTCATACTTCATGTTTCAAGAGGTCTGTACGGAAGAACTTTTCTCCGGGCAACAATTCGTTCTCTATTTCATTTACAGTACTTAGAACTGCATGATAAATAGGCCTCATATATTCTGGCAGTTGATCCATGGCACTGAGATCCCACCTGTAAAATCAAGTGTTCATTCACAAACATTTTCTCTTGAAAACACGTTTCTTAAGAGTACAGAAAGATTTCACCCAGGAAACATAACAGAATATATCCTAATGCGGAATGCACATTACATAGAATTGTGAGCATATAATTTGTAACTAAGATAATTGATTAGATCATCTTTAATATGCATTACTTTGATCCTAGAAGAATGTTTGATCTACATATCAGAAGGTTATTCAACGTGTTTGGTTTTCACAACAAAATGAAAGGGCAAAGGACTCACTACAAGAAAAACTGTTTTGTAGCGGCGGCCGCCGGCCGCCGGTAAAAGCGATGTATACCGCCGGTAAAAGTAATAGCGACGGTTTGACTGGCCGCCGGTGGGTGTCGGTACATGTCCGGACGGTAAAGGTTTGGGCGGCGTCCACCGGCCACCGCTATTTCTATTTATTGCGGCGGGTCTGACCGCCGGTAAAAGAAATCCGTCGCGTAGATGAACGACGAAGAAAACTTATAGCGGCGCCCATTGGCCGCCGCTGAAAAAATTTTTAGCGACGGCCGTTTGAGCGCCGTTAAAAGCAGGATTTATATATGACAATATATTTTTAGCGGCGATCATTGGCCGCCGCTATAAGGCATATTTTTTTTAAAAAATACTGCTTTTAGCAGCGGTCATGTGGCCGCCGCTAAAAGCATTTTTTTTTTTTAACAAATATAACCCCACATTAATCACAAAAATACCTGCCAATAATTTACAAAGATCCATCTTTGCATATTCTTCACACATCTAACAAATTAATCTATAGAAGTACATCGATAACAGTAAATATATAAAACTCAACAAGTAAATAGTATTTATTCAACATCAATAAAAATCCCATGCTCCCATGCTAATACTTACAGATCATCCTTACAATTGATCTAAAAAGGTAAATGTACAATTCAGATAGGATTAGTAAGTAGGAACCAAAATAGATCACATGAACAGAAGAACTAACACATCACATGAACAGAATCAAAATTGAAAGAGGGAAAAAAAAAAGCATGCGTCATCTACATAAAGACCTATTAAAAAAAAAAGGCTCTTGGCTTCATGTTCCTCCTCCAAGGCTCTCTTATAAGGAGCCGAATGTTGTATGACCGTCTTTGACACACCCATGCCTAAGCCAAGTACACGTCCTTTGACATCACGTCCAAAGACCTATTAAAAAAAATAAAAGAATAAAAAAATTATGTCAACAATAACACAAATATGAACGATAATGATCAATAAGCCCATCAGGGACCATGTGCACCAATTGAAAATAAATTAGGACAGTTTGTCCTAATGTTGTTGCCTTTTTCAGAGCTATAAGTGAGGATCAAGGAAGTGGCTAAGTGGTAGCAGCCAAGGCCTTCTTGGTCCCTGTTTCAATGCATGAGATGAGGATTAGGACTGTCATTATAAAGCCAGGCATTCAATTATAAATGTTTTGTAGGTTTGTAGTAGTAGTTTTGTAGGTTGCATTATAAATGTTACCTTAGCTATCCTACCCAATTCAGACAAAGGATCCACAGCTGTTGAGGAAGTAGTACCAACCTGATAGACACCATGAAATAATAGTTAAGTCGTTATAACTAATATGCAGTTTTAAAAGTAGCAAATAAAAAATATCAGCATTCTAAAAGTAAGCATACCTCCAGAATATTGCAGCATGAAATTTTTGTAACAAGAGCCCACTAGCTTTATCACAATTTTGTAAAATTCCATTTAGAAGTCCATGCACTAGAGAATATTTACCTTTCAATAGACCTTAAAGATAACTGGCATTTTATACAACATGCATCACTATCCTGCCATATTCTAATTGTGGTACAAAAATATCTTAGATGTTTTCATAGGGAATTCTATCTCCAATTATCCACTAGCAGGTCGTACAAAGGTAGATATTATGATTGCCTTATCTGGGTAATATAGCATATTTTTGAATTCATTATACTATTGTTTACCAAAACAAGGCATCAGTCTGTTTTTTCCCTACAATATGCCAGCAGCTGAGTGGACATCATAATAACTATATGCAATAGACATAAACACAAGTATATGTAAGCGTTCAGCTCCATGCCTCTATCATCACTTACTAAAAATCAATGTTCTTTTTTGAGTTGAAAAAAAAAATTGCGAATCCCAACAATTCTTGATCTGTGGTTGGCCTCAGACCATCATGTTTAGTCTTGGATAGTCATTTTGCAGGAAGAAGCCAGAAAAATTAGGTTTTCTGGAAATCAGCTGTATCCTGTATCAAGTGTGCATTCTGGAGCCAAAGCCCCACCTGTTGTAGAAACAAATCACCATACCATGTAATCATTACCAGGAGCTGATGGGCAGTGGACCCTACTACCTTGACAAAAGTCCAATAGAGTGGGACCGACTCACATCAGCATCCGCTCTTAGAAAACTGCTACTTTTAAGGGGCCCCAACAAACTGACACATACAAATATTCCCATGATGCAGGTGAAGAAACACAAGCCAAGTTCCTACCATTGCCAACCCATTTCCCCCATCATTCTGGTTCTTTTGGAAATTGAAAATGATTGTCTTTCCACAGCATCAAGCATATCTTTGCTGTCAATCAGGGATAAAGGATGTCTTTATTTATAAACCAGCTTAGAAGAAACGCCCTGAGCATGGACCATACAGCTAGAATGCACCCATGGGCCACTAAACTGTGGGCCTGTGGCACTGCCATAACAGATTAAAGGGGAAAACAATAGACCAAGAAAGAGAGAAGACTTCATCAACTGAATACCACTAAAAACGCATTGCTCTTCGAATAGTGGCAACCTTTTTCAGAAGATAAAGCTAAACTCTTTGCCATGATGTCCAGCTCATGCACTTAGTTGTTCATGCAATATTTCTCATGAGTGCCTGCTCACTGCCTGACATAAAAAAAAGAAAAAGAAAAAGGATTCTCATTTTGCAATATTACCTTAGGTAACTTCTCATTTTGCAACTGTTATCAACTTATTACTAATGATGTCACTGGTTGGCTAAATGCAGCATGCATACTTCATCGACTGTTATCAACTGTTATCAACTGTTATCAACTTATCATACCTCATGGCATATAGGAAGAAATAATGAATAAAATATACAAAGCAACAAAACAGGGTTGAAAAAAAGTCCAATGCTCAAACTACAGAGCTACAAATATTATAGACACTGAGAAGCAGGAGAACAATGAAACATGGACTGAAGTAGTAAAACTAAATACTCACTTATAAAATAACAGATAGACTATTTTTTGAATGTAGCATGTCCCAGGTGTATCCATGGGGTGTCCATCCCAGATATGTGCATCACAGTTTACTGTTAGTTAGCATGCATCTACAATCTAATCCTAATTTTCTGCTGCATATTGATAATAGAGCCAGATCTTTTGTTGAATGATCTCCCTCGTTCACAAGGCAGTAATCAACTTTGCTATCATGAAGCCATTGATTGTGAATGGGTTCAAAAGATAAAAGCATATGCTGATGGAATATCTTATGGGGATCTTTTCTTGTCCCCTTAGTTCAATCACTAATTTTATTTTTTTCCTGTGTTGTTGCTTTATGCAACCAAGAAATATGCCAAAAACAACTTTCTTTAGTAGGGTTAGATCAAGAAATCTACATGAAACAATTTCTGTTGCTTTGATTGGAGTTTGGAGGACTGATCAAGAGTAAGTATTGTTTGGTTATAAACTCATCTAGGGGGGATATGCTGTCATAGAAACAGATCGAAGAAATGAACCTCTGTTGCTTTGACCCTGTTGAAACTGGAGTATATGGCCTGATGTTGATGTTGTGACAATCAATTCCAGTACATGAGATATGGGTTCTATCATCTATGATAAATTAGTGGTTATTATGGGAGCGACTTGGGTTGGGCTCAACTTGAACTCGACCAACCCAATCTGATGAACACAGACATTTTTAGCCCATCACCCAATTCCACACGTTATATGCTGCCTGAACTAGAGCGGGGCTTGGTAATTTATTTAGCACCTGACTAGCTTGATCTTCTACCCCTGCAAATATTGACTACACTAATAATACCCACAAAAGTATGAGGTGTCCTCCCAATTTTCTGATCCTGGTCAAACATGGTTGGGAATTCTTTAATTTTATAAGGGCTTTCCTCAACCTATTGCCCTGTCTGCAAACATCTACCAGACAACTATAGTTCTGCTATATCCATTTTAGACTTGTAGTCCACTGTTAGTTTGTTAAAGTCATAAATAAATATAACAGGAAAGATGGATCAAAACAAGTTCATCGATATTGAAAGACAGATTTCATACATCATAAAACAAAAGACACATAAAACAAACAAACAAGATCATCATATATCAAGAAAATAAGATACTTACAAAAGTAGATAGAAGATGTGTGGGCGATTTCAACAAACCAGGCCCTGTAATAAAGATAAAGATCAAATCTTTCTGGTATTATTAGAAGAACCAAGAAGACCAAAAGGACAGAGCCAAAAAAAAATGCAAAACCCATAATAGAAATACCCCAGAAATCATAAACAAAGCAAAACACCTACGGATTTCCCAGCAAAATAGGATAGGATAAAGAGACGAACGAGCAATGGCGAAGTGATTCGCTTCTCTACTGCTAGAACAACACCCTCCTTCGTCTTCAATCCGATCGCAGTTGACCCCAACTGCAGAAAAGTTTCAAAAAAAATTAAGTAAATGAAAACCCAAATTCAACCCCATTCCCTACAAAACCATTACACAAAAAAAAAGTAGTTACATAACAGAGCTGACCTTAATCGCTTCAATGGCGTATTCCACCTGAAACAATCTTCCTTCTGGGGAGAAGGTGTTCACACCTCTATCATACTCAGTCCTGCAAAAACCAAAAAAGAACTGGCTCATGAGAATGGGGGGGGAAACCGATTACTAGTACAGGCTAAAACCAAAGAACTGGCTCATGAGAATGGCTACTCCAAGGGCAATTGCAATAAGGGAAGAACCCCATGTCAGTTTCTCAGTTATCCTAGGAATCCTATCTTTCAATGCCTGACTACATGAACCTATGAAGACAGTGTAACTTCCCGATATGTCTTCCAAGTTGTCTCTCTGTTTTTCTTTTCTTTTTCTTAATTTGTTGGCTTGTTCATGTGCACAGTTTGTAGTTACAAGTAAGGACCAACTGGGTCATGGCGAGAGGAACTCAAGTATGGATGATCATACACTGGAATATTGGCTGTCTCGAATTTTGATCGTTAATTATTTGGTTTTTAACTGTTTGTGCATTGATTGATTTGGCCATCCTAGCTTTCTACCAATTGTATGGGCATTGATCCATTTGGAAATTTAAACATTGATTAATTGATTGCTTTGAAAATTTTAGCATTGTTGGTGTCTTCACATATGTTGTTCTTGTTGTTATTATTTGATTTTAGGGGTCAATTACCTTTCTCTTTTCCTTTAATATCATGTTGCTTTTAATTACATCGTATTTCTGTCTCAAACTCAAATAAAGGAGGAAGGTTAACTCCAATTGACACTAAGTGTCTTCTGTTGAGAAACTAGCCGGCCTTGTGCTCTAGGATAGTGTAAGAGCCTAGACAATGCAGGCCCTCTGCCCAGCCTGTGAATGTTGAGGTTAGCGAGAAATAGAGAAGTCTTTTAAATTTAAAGTTCAATTTCGAGTTCCAGACTATCATATTTGATACTCTCTGCAAGAGATGCTTAACATCCAACTGCAAATCCCACAATTTCTCATCTCTACTACTCTTAAAAAAGTAGCCAGTAAATTAGAGTGACTCTGTAAAGTCACATGAGAATAGGACGGTGATAAATATAAATAAAAATGCAGTTGTTATATGTTCAAATTAAGAAAGGGAGGACAAGCATTTTGAAGAGAAAACTAGTGGTACACCATAGAGGATAAGGTGCTAGATACTTAAAACACAAGATTTGGACTGGGCATTCATACTTGGTGGCTTCATCAGCAGAATTCATCAGCAGAAATCTTCCGATTTCATCCACCTAGTCATGTCCAACAGAAACTAATTGCAGGCGGGACACATTATTTACGGGTGTTTTTTTTTTTTTATGGAATTATTTACTGATTCTTATCCTAGACTATTCGTATACACTCGTTTAACAAATTCCCTTTTAACATCAAACATCAATTTAGACTTGAAAATGTAGGACTCCATTGCTCCAAGTTTAATGACTTTGAAATGTTTATGATTCGACACGATAGTGGACAAACATGTAGCATTGGGTTCATAACATGAGGATGCTAAAAGGCCTAAATGCAACCCAACATCGTATCCACATGTTGCCATGGAACTAAATGTGTGTAAGCTCACTTTCAGGAATTCATTGAACATTTTACTCTAGTAGGCATCAAATAATTTTCAAAATTGATTCTGACTTCTGAGATATCTTGTAGTTGTTTTTAAACAAATCATGACCCATTACAACATTGGAAAAGACTTAAGTGAATATCTCTGGGACTAAGTGTTGAATCTTTTCCTTCACAATTAAAGAATCAATGTTCTTTTTTATTCTTTCAGTTAAACAATTTTCATGAAATCAGGAGTCAGATCTTGAGATGTCTATGCCCTATGGTAAAGATGATAATTCGTAGATGGGTGGATGGATGGCAGACAAGTGGAAGGAATGGAACCCAACTGTAAGCACAATAGGATTCCTTGAGTAAATTGAGATGTTTGTAATCACAAAAAACTGTGTGACACATTGCAAGACCCGCATCAAGCGACCACAAATCAAGGAGTCGAGAGATAGGAAGGTGTATACATGGATAAGAACTACAATAAGTGTAAAGTACAAGGCTTCAAGATTAACAAGAAAGAACTGCTAAAAAGGAGGGTGTCTCAACCCAACAATGTCTAAAAACCAAATGCGTCAAATTGGGGTGTAAATTACGAAAGGTGTGCGGAGTTTGGTAGGACTTTAAGGAATAAGGGGCCCTTGATGAGCCCTATTAAGTGTAACTCATTCAATCTAAAAACTACATCTGTCATGGGATCTTTACCATAAGAGCACCTATACAAGCTAAGGCAGTTGTGGATCCAATAAAGAACATACCATGTCCTCTTGCATTGCTGCTTCCAAATGATCCTCTCTTCTGGGTTTTTTTGGGGTCTGACCGTGCTATACTCAATTTCTGTCCAAATAAGAAAACTCATTAATGTTAAGAACATTACCACAAACAGTAAAATATGAGAACTATACAAACTATTCATTGTATAATTGGTCCATATATCTACATGAACAAAAACAGAAAATGATATCAAAAGAAGACAACACAAACAATTACATCCAATACAGATTTGCAAGAGAAAAACATCAAGAAGAAGAAGAAGAAGACAGTAATCAATAGAAAAAAACGAGGTGTCAATGCCCTCATGGATTTTTAACATGGGAGGTAATCATAACAAGTGGCCAAAATAGACTAAAGATTTTAACTTAAAAATTCAGTTTACCAATCAATAAATATGTACAGAGCACTCCCGAATATTCAATATAGTAAGCAACAATGTTTTTACCTAGTATATCGAGGTACACGCTGCGCCCAGAGTGCTCATTACAGAAGCTGAGATCACAAAGGGCTGGGCAAGCAGGCCTGCTGCATTAAACACCAAGTAATTGAGAAAACAGCAATACAAAAGGTCAAAGTAGACCATAGCAAGCATGAAAATGAAAGGTATACTGACCATTAAATGCTTATTCAAATACACACCATCTAATGCATGTACTTCACTGGCCGAAGTTCATCTCTGAGTATCTGCAATAAGCAATCCATTTGATTCAACAAAAAAGAAAAAAAGAAAAATAGAATGCATATCCAGAAGAAATGCCATATAAGAATTTTGTACATATTTTTTTAAAATAAAAGACATGAACTTATGTGATGTTTAGACTCATTTCATTGCACTACTTAATACAAATTGATCAAGGCCTAGAACTTGCCTGCGAGGCTTGTTTTTGTCTTTGGCCAAATTCATCACTTACAAGCTCTACCAATAAACAATGCAAGTTAAATTGCAGCGCAAGTGCAAGACAAAACAAGAATAAAAAACTTCTATTAAAGTATGAAATCAACTTCAACACTAGAAAATTTACTATCAAAGAAGATAAAACAAATACAAATACTTTACCAGGTGTTTGGCGAGACTTCATTTGATTAATAGACTTGTTTGTGCCTGTTTCTCTGCCACACAAGAATTCAATTATGAGTAGGCAATATTAGAATGACTAGAAAAAAGCAATTCTCTAAAAGAATACAACCATAGAATGCAGTAAGGATACTGAGGCAAGCTATCCACACTTATTAACGACAATGGAGCCAGTGATATACAGATTAAAAGTATTGAAAAAATACATGAATTGGAAATGAGGGCATCCAGATAAAGCAACCATAATAGAGACCTTTTGCCAATACTCAAGAGTTTGGAGTGGCAACTTTTAGTTCCACTATGGGTGTGTAAATAAGTTCATAAAAATAAGAGGCATTCTTTCATTCAGTCATCATCATTATCTGAAGCAGTCAAATTAGGAAAAAGAAGGAAAAAACAAAAAGCCCCGTACCCATTATATGGGTCTTATGTAACGAACACGTTGTGCAATGCTTCGGAGGAAAATCTATCAACATGTAAGCTTTAGTGGATAATGTGAAATTCAGTGTGGCTTCTTGGGCCCTGGTTCTTTCTCAACTTCAGAACATTCCTATTTCTACAATTCTAAGGAATTGGCATGAAGTAGCTTTCTCTTCTTCTTTCTCCCATGATGTCTTGCCTAGAAGGTTGCCCCTTCCACGTGGTTTTTTCAAGCTTGATGGGAGTGTTATTAACAAACCAGGACCAGCTGGGACCAAGGAGTTATTCATTAAAGTACTTCCACTATCTTGATTTCTATTTCAGGCCCATCAGGGTATTGCTCAGTGAACAAGGCCAAAAATGTTAGCATAGAAGGCTAGTCTTCAGGAAACTAAAAGGATTAATCTTTGGCACATTCAGGTGAAAGGTGACTCTGCTTGTGTCGTTCAAGAGGCTTTCGATCAATGCAAAGCCCCTAAGAGATTAATAGACATCGTGGAGGAGGAAACGGACTTGGCAAGATACCTTGCAGCCTCTTTCAGTCATGTCAAGAGTGCTGCCAACGAAGTGGCAGACAATCTAGCTGAGGACGGAGTGATGAAGCAGAGGTAGATTTTCATCTATGATTGATCCCTCTTGATTTCTTGTTGATTTTTTTCTTGTTGTGGGGTCCTTTCGTGTGATCTTATTTGGGTTTCCTTGCTTTTCAATTGTTCAGTATACTCCTCTTGTACTGTTTAGTTGTCATTTATAATGAATATTACCATTCAAGAAATAATAATTAAATGATCCAAGGACCACATGATTTGCACCTGGTTAGAGGAAATTTGCTATCGAGTTTGCATGTGGCATCTTGTCTTTCTGGGTCAATAACTAGACACAACATGACAAAGAAATATAATCTCAGCTCCTTTGTATTTGTCACCCCACTAATGGATGATGGTAGTTTTGTCTCAATAAACTTATCTAAAAGTTAAGGTCCTTAAAAAAGCTTAGTAGTTTTATATATCTTTCCAACTGTGAGTGCCTAGGGTCCAGGCTCCCAGCCACCTGACTGTGGTAAAAAAAAATACAAAAACAAACTGTGAGCACCTATTGGGTAAGTGTCAAATTTGGATTACTGACAATTCAAGAGTGGATAGTTTCTTTTTTTCTTTTCTTTTCTTTTCTTTTCTTGGGTAAAGAGAAAAAACTCCATTAAAAGAAAATAAAGAAAGCGTGAGAGCAAAACAGGCTCCCAAAACACAACTAAGGGAGAGCATCAAAACATACCTCACCCAACATCAAATCATAAGACTTGCTAGCATAGCCAAGTGCAATCCTAATAAAAATTGGAATCGATGATAAATGATTGTTCTGTTCAAATTCATCATCTCAGCTTGGTCATGAACGTAAAAAGTCCAGCTGCAAGATGTACACATACAATTCAGTCACATCATATTTGAAACTTCAGCAATTCAGATCATCAATATAATCTTTTGATAGCATGAAGATAGGAAGAAAGTTCATAAAGTTCAAATTTTGAAGCCTTCGTTCGTTTGTGCATACCTCTTAGTAGTAGAGCCAAGGCAAGAACTTCAAACAGTGACGTATAAGTCAACTAAACAATACAAAGACCTGCATAATCAAAGAGGAAGTTTTAATAACCTTTGTAACCTAGTTAAGGATATTGAGTGTTTACATTACTCAAAGTATCAAATAGTATAAACGTTGAATATAAATGCATATAGAAGTCCATTGAGGGCATAGGCAACAAAGAAGAGATTCTAAAGCAAACAACAGACCTCATAATTGTCATTTAAACAAGCAAGTTTTATCATAATCATCCACAACAAACTAACAACTAAAACAGATCCATCATAATTCAACACTGTTTCACATCATTATAAAAAAACTAAAAATGAAACCACTTTTGCCGAATCATCCATTTGCTCCCTGCAAAACAAACCAAAAATATATATATAATTAAATCATCTTCTTACAAATCATATAATGCAAAATCATGGTAATATTAAGTAAACAATAAATCAGTATTTTTACCCCTTTGGAAGGATCCTGTCGCTGGGTAGAAAATTGTTGTTTCATCTCAGCAATAATGGCATGCATCAACTTCATCTCTTCCTCATGTTTACGCTTCTCTTCTTCTTGGTTCTTCCTCCACTCCTCCATTTTTAACTTAATCTCTTCTTCTTGGTTTTTCCTCCACTCCTCCATTTGACGCTGCTCTTCTTCTTTGTTCTTCTTCCACTCCTCCATTTGTTGGAGTTTTTGTTGCACTGAGCTTAGTTCACCAACAACCTCATCAAAGCGGCTTGAGATTGGCGCGACGTGGATCCAAAGACTGAAGTGGGCGTTGACCTAGCCCATATCCACGTACACGACCATGCCGTTCTTCTCCCATCACCTGAGTATATATCTCATCACCTATGGAGCTAGAAGATCCTCCTTCTTGTGTAGCACTTAGTTCCTTAAACTTTGACTGAACGGAAAAAAAAATTTGTGTCATTATGATCAAATTGAGGTTTAGTGTTAAAATTATCAACTTACGTACAATGATTTCCGCTGATTTCTCATCAACAGGAGTCCCGTCCTTCCGACTATGGGTGCGAATGAAGAGATCCGCTCGAGAAGGTATACTCCCATCAGTCCTGCTCCGAGTCTATCCATGTACAAAGTTAATTTCATTACAAAGTTGAATGTCAACGTAAATTCTAAAATAATAAATATATAAGTTGCTTTCATATACCTCCTCATCTCTATGTCGAGCAAAACTCTTAGTCCCCCCTGTATGTTTAAGTGTTTGCTTACTACGATTGGCCTTATTTTTCGAAGCCATAGCCTACATATATTCAACAATATTATAATAATTTAATGACACAAGCCAAAATGGGACTCTTTCACTAAAACTTTTTTTTTAATGGTTTCATACCTGAACCTCTGCAGAGCCCCAGTATCGCACAAGCCAGGCCCAATCTTCACTAGAAACGTCAGGGGGTAAATGCTGAAGTCGCTCCTCATCTGTGTTCCACGAAGAATAGTACTTTTCCTTAATGTCATTTTTATAGTCTCTGTATTCTTTCCCTAAACTTTGTAGAACCACTTTTTCCTCTCATCATCAACCACCGCGTGGTCCTGAGATTCAAGATTAAATAAGGATCACATGAAGTGATTAACTAAAGAAGGGAGATGTACTAGTATGCAAAAGTATTCATTACTATTTACCTGGATATGCTTCCACATTTTCTCTTTTGCTTGCTCTGGAACGTCGGCCCATTTCGTCACTTGTAATGGTGCATAACCAGGCATTCTTACAATTATTCCGCATAGCGTGGCGAAAGGCCTAGCATTTTCACCTATAGGTTGCCCTTCTGCATTGAACTGCACAATTAGTTTATCATCGGGCCGCCTATTAAACAACTTAATGCCTCGGTTGCTCCCTCGAGTCCTCTTTTTCCCAATGTTAGAATCTGTTTCCAAAGAAGAAGAGTTTATAACCCATACAATACTAAAGATTAATAATCTGGTATCTTTGATCTATCAAATTTATGAATACTTTTATCTATCAAATTTAAGTAATCTTACTTGAACTGCTGCCAATCCCCCCAACCTCTATGGGGGTAGGCTGGCTCTGGGTCTCAGATGGCCCTTCTGTAGGCTGTGGAGGGGGATGTACGGAGGAACTCTGGCTAGATCTGCTTCGGCTTCGACGAATCATGGCTATCTATTTAAGTACCTAAATCACATAAGCAAATTTAATCCATCAATTCAAAATATGGATTTGAATTAAATAAGTAGACAATAAATGGGCAATAATGTGACAAAAAACATATTTTTTATACTCTTACATCTTAAAAAGCATTGACATCTTAAAAGCATTGCATGTACATTATACATGCTCAATAGAGGTATTAACAAAAGATTCTAAATTCCATTAGAATGTGATAGTAAAGAAAAAAAATAAAAAAGGACAAAATAAGGGTGAAAGCATCATATTTTAATATATAATTAGGAGGATTTTTGAGAATCTAAACTCAACTGCAATACCTGCTAGCAATCTTAATCATCACTAACGGCAATAGAGATATCATCTCCATCCTCATCGTCATTAGAGGTATCATCTCCTTCACCATCATCAGTAAAGGTATCATCTACATCATGTTCTTGGGTTTGATGAGGAAGAACAATATTTGCATCAAGAACCTGTGGCCTCGAATTCAGTTGATTTGACAGGAATATAATATGAGAACATGTGGTTTCATTTTGCAACGGTTATTTTCTAGTGCACTTTCAGTTTTGCATGAAAAATTACTTGCATGCATATATGATCTCTGCATCATCCGTTGGGTACAGGACACAACATGTGAGACATTCAACCGAGGCAAATATTTGAACTCACAATCGATGGCAGGATAAAAGAAGGGTTTGCCTGTATGTGGGTGACACAGTTGAATATCCGGATCAAAAGTGTTCAAATTCCTCCAGTCGTGTGGGCGTGGACCATATCTTCGCTCAATAGCTGTGGTTGGTTCTAACAGCTGGGAAAAGTCTCCTCCTTTTTGTCCTTTGGTAACATACCAAGTTGGGCTTACAAAAAACCTGGGCAAGAGAATCTTTCAGTGCCTTGGGCTTACATCAATTATAATTGCAACTCACTTCTGGTAAAAGTAAAACTCATCCTATGTGCTCGTTCGTAAATTTTGTCTTCATACCATTGCATATTCGTGTTTGATTCCACATTTCTGTGATGTGTTTATCTTCCTATATTTAATTTTTTAGCATCAACTTTCAATTTCACCTGACAGTGTAGGTCTAATTGCCATGTTACACAACAAAATGCAATAACAGATAGATTTTCGGAAGAAGAATAAAACCCTAAACCTGACTATTGTAACTTGGAAGTGATTTCATCGGCGCCTGAGAGTGTGGGTAAATGGCAAGAACGGCAAGAACGTGAGAACAAGTCTCGTTTTCCAGAGAGGCACGGAAACGGTTCATAGAACACCGAGATATATATTATTTCATAAAAATTAAAAATACAAGATCTCTCTCTCTCTCTTAAGAATAAAAATGCGTATATTTCAAATTCCAACAAGAAAACAGAGTGTTACTCCAAATACCAACCAGAGCAAACACTAATTCAAAGTATTACCATTATTTGCTCAACTTGGGATTTGTGAACATGCCAGAAGACCTATTGACTAATTCAGAATGCACTACCAATCCAAAAATCACTAATTTTTTCCAAACCAATTCCAATATTGCCTGTTTGTTTAATTGCCATTGCGTTTTTAGTTCCTTTTTTTTTTTTTTTTTATCAGAGACTTTCTAAGAATTCATAATAAATGAGATTACATGACATACATATTAAAGAGTTTATGACTGAAGAAACCCAAGGTAAGGAAATCGATGTGACCTCAATCAAAGCAAAAATCATTGAATGACCCTTGCGAATCTTAGCCTTCACATCATTTCTTAAAATCCCAAGGAAATTCAACACCAATTAAACAAACGAGCCCATAACATCCCCATTTCCCCCCCAATCCCACCATCAATACACATCAAATCAAACATAACAAAAGAGAAGGAAAAAGTCATCGATCATTACATCCCGCAAATGCAAAATCCCTAAAACTACAATTAAAACTCGATTCGAGTTAGATCGCAAACACAATCAATGCCAATAACTTTGCATCCTTGAAGAGAATGAGAAATCAAATTCCAATCGTAACAGCAATCAATCAGAGATAGATAGAAAGAGAGAGAGAGAGAGAGAGAGAGAGAGAGAGAGAGAGAGAGAGAGAGAATTTCATACCGCTGTCGCCGATCAAGAGAAGCTTGATGAGGTAATCGTAGTCGACTCTAGCCCTAGCAGGTGTCCAGGAACGATACCCCACAAAGATTAAGAAGTGGAAACTTTAATACCTTATCACCACTGTCATCATCAATTAAAAAGAAAAAAAAGGTAAAGAAAAAGGATCATAACCCCAATCATTATCATCTCAGTTATGCTCCTCAAAGTTTCAGAGTGTTAAGATGATATAATTTCAAAGATTCAAAGTGTTAAGATGCATGATATGAAAAACCCCAATGAAACCATGACAGGGTCACAAGACTTCCGCCCCAGTGAAAAGCATGTCTCAACTCGAAACCATTATGTGTGGCAACTCCAGTTATTTACAGCTGTGACCCTTCTGCTCCGAAAGCAAATGGGCAAATGGTTAACCACGAGAACACACCTATATGGTGGCTTAAAATCCAGTTAAAAAGTCCAAATTCGGTCTAATATTAATATTAATATTAATATATAGATATAAGAACAGATAAGATAATAACTTGCAGTAAATTTGGTTGTACTTTGAAATTATCTCGGCCAAGACACCTGCTAACGAAATTTCTCATTAATTTTTCTCCCAATCCAAATATCTTGAATCTTACCCTTGAAATGCCCCTGCCCATTAGTATTTCACCCATTAACATAAGGGCTTATTTAAAAAGAAAAAAGAAAAAAAAATGGCAGGGCATATGCTAAAGACCCTCTTAAATCCAAATGCAATAGAGAAGGAATCTAATAAGAAGATTAAACTGTATATAACAGTAGATATTATACTAGTACTAATTATTCAACTTAATTTCACCCATTCAACCAATAGATTTCCTTTTTCCCACTTATCAAGGGATAAATGAGTTCGTGTTTGGCTGGAATTCATCATCGTTTTGAGAAAACCAAACCCTCCAAATTCCAAACACGCTTCCATTTTCCCCATTTCTCATAAGCAGTGAAAACACAATCTCATTCATCTCTTTAAGAAATTTATACCCACCCTTACCTCTTTCTCTTTCTTCCCTTTCTGACCGCGAACAGATCCAAAACAGCTCGTGAATGCTGAAAGAAGGTCGATTTCCACCAAATTTCAGCTATCTTTTTTCTCTTCTTCTGCTTCTTTTGATCTCTTCAAATTATTAGCCGTTTCTAAAACTATAAAGCCCCTACAAATACACCCTTGAAATCATTTCACACAAACAGTTTTTTTTTTTTTTTCTCAAAACAAGTTTAACATATTGAGAATCTTCTCTTACCAGGACTCAATGCGACCATATCTTTAAAAAAAGAAAAGAAAAAAAAGAAAAGGGAAGTTTGAGGGGGAAATACCTGAGTTATGTAGGTCGCGGGAGTGATGCTGAGAGGGGTTGGTGGAGGTCGCGGGAGAGATGCAGGGGAGAGATGGGCGTGCGCAGGGGAGAGACTTGCCAGGGGAGAGATGAGCGAGAAAATGAGAGAGAAGAAGAGTTGCAGGGGAGCGAGTGAGATACCGTGAGGGAGATTACAGATGGGTGATGGGGGGGTGGGTTCCGGATGACTACAGGGCTGTGAGAATGGGCTGTGAGAATAGGGCTGTGAGATTTCACCGGGCTAGAATAGGGCTGTGAGAAGAGTTCTGATTTCACAAGGCGATGACGATGATGGGTTGGGATCGATGATGGACAGTGGGGATGGGATGCATCGGCGATCTCAACCGGTGACAGAGTGAGAGAGCGAGAGAGATTTAGGGGAGACGTTGACAGAGAGAGGTGCGCAGGGGAGGGATGAGATTGAGGGAGAGATGAGCGAGAGAGAGGGATAAATTAGGTGGGTTACACTTTTTACCGTCGGGTGCCACTTATGGCCGCCGCTAAAAATAATTTGTAGCGACATCCAATACTTGACTGTCGGTAAAAACAAAAAATTTTGCCGCGAACTATTGGCGCCATTAGATCAATGTTTTTAGCGACGGACGATGCGAAGGCCGCCGGTAAAAGTAGCTTAAAAATTGTATTATAGCGATGTGTCAGATTGGCCGCCGCTATAAGTATATTATAGCGACTAATTTTATTGGCCGCCGCTATAAGTTCGCCGCTAAAAATGCATTTTCTTGTAGTGACTACTAGTTAGAATCTCTGAGGTTGATTCGTTACTCGTTCAGATTCATTCAAGCCCATGTGACTCATCTGATTTGGTGATCTCAAATCGAGTTGACTTGCCCTGACTCGGGCAAATGAAAATCGATTTTAGAACTATGCTTCTAACAACCGCCTGCAAACTTCCCTTTTTTTAATGCACTGGTACATCTCACACACCTAGACATAGACCATCAGCATTACAACCAAGGATTGATGCCACCGAACTCCCAGTGGATTATTTTGCATTTGTGCAAACTGAATGCATCATAAAGAAAATGATCATATGCATATATAGGCTATGCAGCATCAATAATAGCTCTTTGGCCACTTTCCATCCCTACTAAGATTATAGGTTGTACTTACATCTTGGACGTCTTAGATCGTACTTTCCTTAAAATTATAGTCTCTAAATTACACAGTGCGTGATTTCATCTACTTCGTTTCTGGGAAAAGCATGAAAAGGAAATGTAATATATCATTACCTCCGGAATGAATCTGTAAGTACTTTCAGATCCTCTAATTTACCATCGACATCAAAAGTGTCATCAATGATTGATAAAAGTTTAAACATTTTGACAGCCATGTTTCTAGCTCGAGCATATTGGGGTTTAACATATATAGTCAATATCCACAAGTAGCCTTCTACCAATCGATCTCTAGCATAAGGATACTTAGCACTAAGGCCAATGTCCTTCCACCACCTATAAGAGCAGCAACGTAAGCCATATTAGTATGGGAATGAGCAATTTGTGTGGTGTGCAAATAATCACAACAGCTGGAACAATCAATGTCAAAACTTCTATATATCAATAATGTATTAAATGAGAGATATATAATCTGTCCCAGGCTGCAGCTCAGTTGTTTACGGTCATCAAATGCTCCCCGTAGGCTACTTATAGATGTTGGAAAATCAGTCAGGTTTCCCTATCTATGTGCAAATCAACGGAAAACAATGAGCAACTGTTACACCACACCCCAAGTTAAACGAGATTAACCTTAGTTAATCGTGCTTATCATTAATTAATCGTGATTACCATGAATAAGATGTGGTTAGTTAAATAACATGAGATTAGTGACCGTTATGAATTAAATTAGTCACAAGTAAGGTGAATAAACTTGCTTAAGTGGGTCTTCAACTTACATTAGTGTAAAGAAGGATTTATGTGCACATGGGTACTTAAAGTTACTTGACCTGAATTGGAAATTGGGTTCTTGATTGTACTCTAATAGAATTGAGACTACTGCAAAGGGCTTATATACAAAAAGTGGATGAAAACACCACATGTCCTTCATGCATTATCCATATACATGAAAGCACCCATATGTCCTTTATTCTCATACGTGTATTCCAACACACAGCACCAAACCACCTGAAACCATTTTTTCATTCGATGGAGATGGTTTACAGCAGCCTTTGGTTCTTTCTTCATCTTGTCATTCTTTCTTCTCTATATGCTTGGGTGAAATCTGAGTTGTCACCTTCCTCCCTTCTTTTGGGTTGGTTTCTTTGATGATTGAGTTCAAGTTCAATTGAGACTTCATTTTCTACAAGTTTGAGAGAAATCAGTGGTTGTGGTGTTGGTTTTCAAGAGAAACAAGGGGTTTTTGGATTCAGCTGCAAGAAAGGCAAGTATAAATGAGTTTTATGATTGCATTGTTACTGCATGCTATTGGATGTAAATTTCATCCATTGAATTAAGTTTTCCTTCCAATTGTTACATGCTATAGTGTGAATTGAATGAATAAGGTCAGGAGAATAGGTTTTCTCTTTCAATGATGTAATTAGAGTGTTTGAATCATTTTAGAATGGAATAGAAGTATTACTTGCATGTGAATGATGAATGAAGAAGGGAACAGGAGGTTCCTATGGGTTTAGTGCAGGTTCAAAGGAAATGGGACAGAACAGAATTCGTGTAAGAATTCTGTGTCTCGTCACTGGGTACCATCGGTCAACCGACGCTGTCGGTTAGCCGTCGGCTAACCGACGGTTTGACCGATAGTGTTAAATATGTTGAAAAATACGTCTCTGGTTTTTGAACCGAGACCTGACCGATACCATCGGTCAACCGACAAATTGAACCGACAACAATATAAGGAACAGAGGAAATTGCCTCTGGTTTTCGAACCGACGAGTGGACCGATACCTATCGGTCAGCCGATAAACACACCTCGGTCGACCGACGGTCAACCGAAGAGTGAACCGACAGTACATCAACGCGATGTATTTCAGACTTTAGGTCTGCAAGTAGTGAGATAAAGCTTGTTGGTTTATACCGCCAATAATGGTTAAGTGCGGGTCTTTAATGTGCAATTTTCCATAAGAACTGTAATGTCTAGCAAACCAAACATAACACGCGCACATTAAGAGATCTAGCCACATATCTAATTGGTGGGTATTTCATTGACTGGAATTAACTGAGACTAACGAACTCGTAACCGCTCACTAATCAACTTTAAAGATTAATATTGTACTTGAATTACATGTGAATTGGCACGGCATTACATATTGATTTCTACAAGCTCATTGAGCTGATCTTGATACTGTCTGCAGCAGTCACTTGTGGAGTGTTCCGGAACTCCGTGGTGTAGTCAGTAGTTCCTGGCCCGGACACTGATAATTCCACATATTATTCTTCTATTGAGAAGATGGTCCAGTCTCCGTGAAATGGAGATGGTACTTCTTCCTTTAAGGAAGATAGCACTTGATTTAATTATCTGGAAATATTATGTTAGTTGCCAAGTTGCCAATGTTAAGGATGATATCCTTATTGACTTGTTATAAGATTGTTGACTGACTGTTACTTGAACATTGTACTGTTTTACTAGTAGCATGTATCGTCATAAACACTGTTTATACTTTGCTGAATTGTCGAATTCACAGTGTTATGATGACATTGCAGGCCCAGCTGCCCCTACCGATGGTGCGACCGCACCGGCAGCGGAGGAGACCCCTGCGGTTCCTCCAGGAGGATTAGTAGAATGGAAATGACAAAGCATATGTTTGGATGTTAAGAATTTTGTTATAAGTTTTGTATATTGAAATGACAACTTTTGTATATGTGTATATACTTTTGAGATCAGCTTGCAGTAGTTTATACGCAAGTGATAGTACTGAACATGATGTAAATAAATTTTGAACTCAATGTAAATATTGGTTTATATTCCGCAAATTTGTATCCCTTGTGAGTTTTACATGTTAAAATTCACGGGAGTAAATATGGTTTCGACGCCGGTTAACTCGAGATAATTAAATTTCGGGTTCGGGTCGTGACATATTTATTATATGGTATCAGAGCATAAGCGATCTAAAGAACGTAATAATCGTAAAACGATAACTCAGATAAATGATTAAATCCTATGTGGATTTAAGAAAAAGTACTGACTCATTGTATGTGATATTGTTTCACTGTCAATGTGCACACTGTTTACACATGAATTGTGTCAAGGAAGTTATAGATATATATATCTTATCTTCCTGTATCTGCTTTTCAGAATGGCATCTGGTTCTGGAAGCGGTGGTAGTATGGGTGACAATCCCGATCAGAGTGTCGGAGGAGATGGAGGACCTATTCCTACGCCTCCTACCCCTAGTGATAGTGATGCGAGATTCACTGCACTTATGGAACTGCTAGCTAGAAATAGTGAGCAGATGGCTAAAAGCCATGAAGCGCAGTTGACTATGCAAGCCCAGATTACAGCTTTATTACAAGTGCAAGCGCAACTGCAAGCTCAGATTCAAGCTCCCCCTGTACCACCAGTTAACCCACAGCCTCAAGTGGCTACTCAAGTAGTCGTACAGGCAAAAGAGAAAGATCCTAATGTTCTTTATGAGCAGTTTAGGAAGAGAGGGGCTACAGAATTCCAAGGCAAGGAAGATGCCTTAGTAGCTGATGAATGGATTGAACACATTGAAGTTGTGTTCGAAACGATTGTCTGTACCCCAAAGCAGAAAGTATTACTTGCTTCTTCAATGCTACGGGATGTAGCACAAGAATGGTGGAAGGGTGTTAAGGGTGCAATCATTGCAACACCTGCAACCACACTTTGGGAGACTTTCAGGAAGCAATTTGAAAGGAATTTTGTTCCTGATCATGTTCGACAGAGAAAAGAATCAGAATTTCTGCACTTGAAACAAGGGCAAATGTCTGTAACAGCTTATGTTCATTTGTTTACTAAGCTGTCCAAATATGCCAAGGACCTGATTGATACTGAGGAGAAAAAGGTAAAGAGATTCCTGAATGGGTTGAATCCCGCTTACAAGAAGATGGTCTTGGCAGGTACTATGCCTGAATTATTCGATGATGCTGTCGATAAGGCATATGTTGCAGAAGAAGTACATAGAGAAGAAATGGAATCCAATGAGGGTCCAAAGAGAAATGCTAGTCCCTGGTTTAAAAAGGGAGATAAATCCAAGGGTAAGAAACAGAAGCATGTTGCAAAGACTTCTGAACAGAAACCAGTCTGTGAGACATGTGGGAAAACTCATAAGACTGAAGCTTGTTGGAGAAACACCGGAGCGTGTTTGGTTTGTGGATCAATGGAGCATAAAATGGCTCAATGTCCTAATGGTAGGAGAAACAATCGAGCTCCACAGCAACAGCGTCAAGGACAACAACAACAGAGGCAGCAGCAGCCTCGTCAGCAGCAGCAGCAGCAGCAGCAACAGAATAGGCCTCGTGCTACCGGACAAGTTTATGCTGCAAATAGAGAACAAGCTGAAGCTGCAACCAATGTTGTGGAAGGTATTATTTATGTTGATAGTAGACCAGCATGTGCATTGTTTGACCCTGGTTCTACGCATTCATTCGTTGCACCTTCCTTTGTTTGTAATATGCAAAACAAAATTAAACAGTTGTCCTATGACTTTACTGTAACTACACCACTAGGGAAAACGGTAGTGTGTGAATTATATGTACCTCAGTGTAGTGTGGTAATTGGTGATGTGTTAATGCCAGCAGATTTAGTCATATTGACTATGAATGACTTTGATGTCATATTTGGCATGGATTGGCTTGCGAAGTACAGAGCCTGTTTGGACTGTTTTCGCAAAATCATTACTTTTAAAGTAGATGAAGCCAATACCAGTGTTCAATTTGAAGGAACACAGAAGAAGTTTGATACCAGACTTATATCTGCATTAAAGGCTGAACGGTTAATGCAAAGTGGTTGTGAAGGCTACATTGCTTTCATCACTGAAAAGAAGCCGGAGAAGGAATTGAAGGATATTCCTGTCGTCTGTGAATTTCCAGACGTCTTTCCGAAAGAAGTACCAGGTCTGCCTCCAGCAAGGGAAGTAGACTTTACAATTGAACTTGTACCGGGTACTGCACCGATTTCTCGAGCACCGTATAGAATGGCTCCATCCGAACTACATGAACTGAAGAAACAGATACAGGATTTGCTTGACAAGGGCTTCATCAGACCGAGTGTCTCGCCTTGGGGAGCGCCTGTATTGTTTGTCAAGAAGAAGGATGGCTCTATGCGTATGTGTGTCAATTATAGGCAATTGAATCAAGTGACGATTAAGAATAAATATCCTTTGCCTCGAATCGATGAGTTGTTTGATCAACTTCAAGGTGCAGCTTATTTTTCAAAGATTGATCTCCGATCTGGTTATCATCAGATCCGTGTTCGAGATTAAGATGTACAGAAGACTGCGTTCAGGACTCGATATGGGCATTATGAGTTTCTTGTCATGCCATTTGGCTTGACGAATGCACCTGCAGTGTTTATGGCTCTGATGAATCGAATCTTTGCTGCTTATTTAGATCAGTTTGTTGTTATCTTCATTGATGACATCTTAGTATATTCAAAGTCAGAGCAAGAACACGTTCATCATCTGAGAACAGCATTGCAACTGTTGAGAGATAATCAACTGTTTGCAAAATTAGAGAAGTGTGATTTCTGGTTACAGCAGGTGGCATTTCTGGGTCACATCATTACGAGAGATGGATTAGCTGTCGATCCTGCAAAGATTGAAGCTATTACTAATTGGCAAAGTCCGAGGACTGTACCAGAAGTTCGGAGTTTCTTGGGGTTGGCTGGATACTATAGAAGATTTGTCAAAGACTTCTCCAAAATTGCAACCCCATTAACTAAACTGACTCGAAAGGATGTTCCATTTATATGGAATGATGCATGTGAGTCAAGTTTTCAGAATTTGAAGCAGAGATTGATATCAGCTCCAATCTTATCATTGCCCGCAGGAAGCGGAGGATTTGTGGTTTATTCGGATGCCTCTGGTGTAGGATTGGGTTGTGTGCTAATGCAGAATGGCAAAGTGATTGCTTATGGATCACGCCAATTGAAAGAGCATGAAAAGAATTATGCCACTCATGATTTGGAACTTGCCGCGGTTGTCTTTGCTTTGAAGCAATGGAGGCATTATCTCTATGGAGAGACATTTGAAGTTCACTGTGATCACAGAAGCCTCCAGTATTTATTCACACAAAAGGACATTAATTTGAGGCAACGCCGTTGGCTGGAATTGATTAAAGATTATGATTTTCCATTCACATATGTGCCGGGGAAAGGAAATGTAGTAGCTGACGCTTTGAGTCGGAAATCAGCTACCTTGGCAGCCATGGTGGGTGAATGGAAATTGCTTGAAGAATTCAGAGATCTGGATGTAGACATGGAGATAGTAGATAACCGAAGGTTGATTGCACAGATGTCTGTTTTTGAACCTATGCTGATTACAGAAATAAAGAACAGACAGTTTGATGATCCTGAATTCATTCGAATAAGAGATACTATTGCAGCTAGACCAGACTTCGTGTTGGTTGATGGTATTCTCTATTTTCGAAACAGATTATGTGTGCCAGCACAAGAAGATTTGAAACAAGCATTGATGTTTGAAGCACATCACACTAGGTATTCGATGCATCCAGGAAGCACTAAAATGTACAGGAATCTCAAGGACAGGTTTTGGTGGCACAACATGAAGCGAGAAATAGCTGGATATGTGTCTTCATGTTTAACCTGTCAGCGTGTAAAGTTTGAACACAAGAAACCTCCTGGATTACTGCATCCTTTACATATTCCTAGATGGAAGTGGGAGCACTTAACTATGGACTTTGTATCTGGTTTACCGATGACTAGAAGACATCATGACACCGTTTGGGTGATTGTGGATCGTCTGACAAAGTCTGCACATTTTCTTCCATTTAGAAAGGATATGGGATTTAATGAAATGTCGAAGTTGTTTGTCAAAGAAATAACCAGACTGCATGGAACGCCAGTATCGATTGTATCAGATCGAGACAGTCGGTTTGTTTCTACGTTTTGGCAAGCATTTCAGAATTCTATGGGCACTAAACTGCGGTTTAGTACAGCGTATCATCCTCAAACTGATGGACAATCTGAACGAACAATTCAGACGTTAGAGGATTTGCTTCGTGCCAGCGTTATGGACTTTGGAAGTGAATGGGATGAACATTTGGCATTGTGCGAATTTGCGTACAACAACAGTTATCATTCCAGTATTGATATGGCACCGTTTGAAGCTTTATATGGCAGAAGATGTAGGACCCCAGTTAGCTGGGAAGAAGTTGGTACTCGAAGTTTTCATGGTCCTACATTGATTGCAGAAACAACAGAAAAGATACAGAAAGTACAAGAAAGATTAAGGATAGCCCGATCAAGGCAGAAGAGCTACGCTGACAATCGTCGGCGTGACCTCGAGTTTGCTATTGGTGATCAAGTATTTTTGAAAGCTTCACCTATGAAGGGGACAATCCGATTTGGTCAGAAGGGAAAACTTTCACCACGATTTATCGGACCCTTTCATATTAAGAGTAGAATTGGCAATGTGGCTTACCGCCTAGACCTTCCAGCAGCACTTTCAGGTATCCATAATGTGTTTCATGTGTCGATGCTTCGAAAATATGTGGCTGATCCTTCTCACATCATAAAGTATGATGATATTCAAGTTCGTCCGGATACCACATATGTTGAGAAGCCAGTCGAGATTATAGATACCAAAGAGCAAGTGCTTCGTACGAGAACAATTAAATGGGTCAAGGTTCGTTGGGCACATCATGGAACCAGCGAAGCCACATGGGAACTAGAAGAGCAAATGGCTCGAAAATATCCAGAGCTCTTTGTTCAGGTGAATTTTACATTTGTCCTTGAACTTTCTTTTATATACTTTGATTCTGATTTGATTTGCATTCGGAGGACCGAATGATTCTAAAAGTTTAGGGGAATGTTACATCACACCCCGAGTTAAACGAGATTAACCTTAGTTAATCGTGCTTATCATTAATTAATCGTGATTACCATGGATTAAGATGTGGTTAGTTAAATCACATGAGATTAGTGACCGTTATGAATTAAATTAGTCACAAGTAAGGTGAATAAACTTGCTTAAGTGGGTCTTCAACTTACATTAGTGTAAAGAAGGATTTATGTGCACATGGGTACTTAAAGTTACTTGACCTGAATTGGAAATTGGGTTCTTGATTGTACTCTAATAGAATTGAGACTACTGCAAAGGGCTTATATACAAAAAGTGGATGAAAACACCACATGTCCTTCATGCATTATCCATATACATGAAAGCACCCATATGTCCTTTATTCTCATACGTGTATTCCAACACACAGCACCAAACCACCTGAAACCATTTTTTCATTCGATGGAGATGGTTTACAGCAGCCTTTGGTTCTTTCTTCATCTTGTCATTCTTTCTTCTCTATATGCTTGGGTGAAATCTGAGTTGTCACCTTCCTCCCTTCTTTTGGGTTGGTTTCTTTGATGATTGAGTTCAAGTTCAACTGAGACTTCATTTTCTACAAGTTTGAGAGAAATCAGTGGTTGTGGTGTTGGTTTTCAAGAGAAACAAGGGGTTTTTGGATTCAGCTGCAAGAAAGGCAAGTATAAATGAGTTTTATGATTGCATTGTTACTGCATGCTATTTGGATGTAAATTTCATCCATTGAATTAAGTTTTCCTTCCATTTGTTACATGCTATAGTGTGAATTGAATGAATAAGGTCAGGAGAATAGGTTTTCTCTTTCAATGATGTAATTAGAGTGTTTGAATTATTTTAGAATGGAATAGAAGTATTACTTGCATGTGAATGATGAATGAAGAAGGGAACAGGAGGTTCCTATGGGTTTAGTGCAGGTTCAAAGGAAATGGGACAGAACAGAATTGTGTAAGGATTCTGTGTCTCGTCACTGGGTACCATCGGTCAACCGACGCTGTCGGTTAGCCGTCGGCTAACCGACGGGTTGACCGATAGTGTTATATATGTGGAAAAAACACGTCTCTGGTTTTTGAACCGAGACCTGACCGATCTCATCGGTCAACCGACAAATTGAACCGACAACAATATAAGGAACAGAGGAAATTGCCTCTGGTTTTCGAACCGACGAGTGGACCGATACCTATCGGTCAGCCGATAAACACACCTCGGTCGACCGACGGTCAACCGAAGAGTGAACCGACAGTACATCAACGCGATGTATTTCAGACTTTAGGTCTGCAAGTAGTGAGATAAAGCTTGTTGGTTTATACCGCCAATAATGGTTAAGTGCGGGTCTTTAATGTGCAATTTTCCATAAGAACTGTAATGTCTAGCAAACCAAACATAACACGCGCACATTAAGAGATCTAGCCACATATCTAATTGGTGGGTATTTCATTGACTGGAATTAACTGAGACTAACGAACTCGTAACCGCTCACTAATCAACTTTAAAGATTAATATTGTACTTGAATTACATGTGAATTGGCACGGCATTACATATTGATTTCTACAAGCTCATTGAGCTGATCTTGATACTGTCTGCAGCAGTCACTTGTGGAGTGTTCCGGAACTCCGTGGTGTAGTCAGTAGTTCCTGGCCCGGACACTGATAATTCCACATATTATTCTTCTATTGAGAAGATGGTCCAGTCTCCGTGAAATGGAGATGGTACTTCTTCCTTTAAGGAAGATAGCACTTGATTTAATTATCTGGAAATATTATGTTAGTTGCCAAGTTGCCAATGTTAAGGATGATATCCTTATTGACTTGTTATAAGATTGTTGACTGACTGTTACTTGAACATTGTACTGTTTTATTAGTAGCATGTATCGTCATAAACACTGTTTATACTTTGCTGAATTGTCGAATTCACAGTGTTATGATGACATTGCAGGCCCAGCTGCCCCTACCGATGGTGCGACCGCACCGGCAGCGGAGGAGACCCCTGCGGTTCCTCCAGGAGGATTAGTAGAATGGAAATGACAAAGCATATGTTTGGATGTTAAGAATTTTGTTATAAGTTTTGTATATTGAAATGACAACTTTTGTATATGTGTATATACTTTTGAGATCAGCTTGCAGTAGTTTATACGCAAGTGATAGTACTGAACATGATGTAAATAAATTTTGAACTCAATGTAAATATTGGTTTATATTCCGCAAATTTGTATCCCTTGTGAGTTTTACATGTTAAAATTCACGGGAGTAAATATGGTTTCGACGCCGGTTAACTCGAGATAATTAAATTTCGGGTTCGGGTCGTGACATATTTATTATATGGTATCAGAGCATAAGCGATCTAAAGAACGTAACAATCGTAAAACGATAACTCAGATAAATGATTAAATCCTATGTGGATTTAAGAAAAAGTACTGACTCATTGTATGTGATATTGTTTCACTGTCAATGTGCACACTGTTTACACATGAATTGTGTCAAGGAAGTTATAGATATATATATCTTATCTTCCTGTATCTGCTTTTCAGAATGGCATCTGGTTCTGGAAGCGGTGGTAGTATGGGTGACAATCCCGATCAGAGTGTCGGAGGAGATGGAGGACCTATTCCTACGCCTCCTACCCCTAGTGATAGTGATGCGAGATTCACTGCACTTATGGAACTGCTAGCTAGAAATAGTGAGCAGATGGCTAAAAGCCATGAAGCGCAGTTGACTATGCAAGCCCAGATTACAGCTTTATTACAAGTGCAAGCGCAACTGCAAGCTCAGATTCAAGCTCCCCCTGTACCACCAGTTAACCCACAGCCTCAAGTGGCTACTCAAGTAGTCGTACAGGCAAAAGAGAAAGATCCTAATGTTCTTTATGAGCAGTTTAGGAAGAGAGGGGCTACAGAATTCCAAGGCAAGGAAGATGCCTTAGTAGCTGATGAATGGATTGAACACATTGAAGTTGTGTTCGAAACGATTGTCTGTACCCCAAAGCAGAAAGTATTACTTGCTTCTTCAATGCTACGGGATGTAGCACAAGAATGGTGGAAGGGTGTTAAGGGTGCAATCATTGCAACACCTGCAGCCACACTTTGGGAGACTTTCAGGAAGCAATTTGAAAGGAATTTTGTTCCTGATCATGTTCGACAGAGAAAAGAATCAGAATTTCTGCACTTGAAACAAGGGCAAATGTCTGTAACAGCTTATGTTCATTTGTTTACTAAGCTGTCCAAATATGCCAAGGACCTGATTGATACTGAGGAGAAAAAGGTAAAGAGATTCCTGAATGGGTTGAATCCCGCTTACAAGAAGATGGTCTTGGCAGGTACTATGCCTGAATTATTCGATGATGCTGTCGATAAGGCATATGTTGCAGAAGAAGTACATAGAGAAGAAATGGAATCCAATGAGGGTCCAAAGAGAAATGCTAGTCCCTGGTTTAAAAAGGGAGATAAATCCAAGGGTAAGAAACAGAAGCATGTTGCAAAGACTTCTGAACAGAAACCAGTCTGTGAGACATGTGGGAAAACTCATAAGACTGAAGCTTGTTGGAGAAACACCGGAGCGTGTTTGGTTTGTGGATCAATGGAGCATAAAATGGCTCAATGTCCTAATGGTAGGAGAAACAATCGAGCTCCACAGCAACAGCGTCAAGGACAACAACAACAGAGGCAGCAGCAGCCTCGTCAGCAGCAGCAGCAGCAGCAGCAACAGAATAGGCCTCGTGCTACCGGACAAGTTTATGCTGCAAATAGAGAACAAGCTGAAGCTGCAACCAATGTTGTGGAAGGTATTATTTATGTTGATAGTAGACCAGCATGTGCATTGTTTGACCCTGGTTCTACGCATTCATTCGTTGCACCTTCCTTTGTTTGTAATATGCAAAACAAAATTAAACAGTTGTCCTATGACTTTACTGTAACTACACCACTAGGGAAAACGGTAGTGTGTGAGTTATATGTACCTCAGTGTAGTGTGGTAATTGGTGATGTGTTAATGCCAGCAGATTTAGTCATATTGACTATGAATGACTTTGATGTCATATTTGGCATGGATTGGCTTGCGAAGTACAGAGCCTGTTTGGACTGTTTTCGCAAAATCATTACTTTTAAAGTAGATGAAGCCAATACCAGTGTTCAATTTGAAGGAACACAGAAGAAGTTTGATACCAGACTTATATCTGCATTAAAGGCTGAACGGTTAATGCAAAGTGGTTGTGAAGGCTACATTGCTTTCATCACTGAAAGAAGCCGGAGAAGGAATTGAAGGATATTCCTGTCGTCTGTGAATTTCCAGACGTCTTTCCGAAAGAAGTACCAGGTCTGCCTCCAGCAAGGGAAGTAGACTTTACAATTGAACTTGTACCGGGTACTGCACCGATTTCTCGAGCACCGTATAGAATGGCTCCATCCGAACTACATGAACTGAAGAAAACAGATACAGGATTTGCTTGACAAGGGCTTCATCAGACCGAGTGTCTCGCCTTGGGGAGCGCCTGTATTGTTTGTCAAGAAGAAGGATGGCTCTATGCGTATGTGTGTCAATTATAGGCAATTGAATCAAGTGACGATTAATAATAAATATCCTTTGGCTCGAATCGATGAGTTGTTTGATCAACTTCAAGGTGCAGCTTATTTTTCAAAGATTGATCTCCGATCTGGTTATCATCAGATCCGTGTTCGAGATTAAGATGTACAGAAGACTGCGTTCAGGACTCGATATGGGCATTATGAGTTTCTTGTCATGCCATTTGGCTTGACGAATGCACCTGCAAGTGTTTATGGCTCTGATGAATAGAATATTTGCTGCTTATCTAGACCAGTTTGTTGTTATCTTCATTGATGACATCTTAGTATATTCAAAGTCAGAGCAAGAACACGTTCATCATCTGAGAACAGCATTGCAACTGTTGAGAGATAATCAACTGTTCGCGAGCCGTCAGTTCCTACTCGCGAGAACACGTCCTATTCGCGAGCCGTCAGTTCCTACCGGTCACTCTACCCTCGAGCGAAGTGCTCGTGCCGGTTTCGGAATTTTCCGGGGGCCGTTTCCCGTTCCGGACCCCCGACGGGCCGTTTTCGAGCCTAAGTGTTGGAAAATCCGATGTTTTCGCTCGTAATTCTCTAACCGGGAGTCCTATTCGCGAGCCGTCAGTTCCTACAGGTCACTCTACCCTCGAGCGAAGTGCTCGTGCCGGTTTCGGAATATTCCGGGGGCCGTATCCCGTTCCGGATCCCCGGCGGGCCGTTTTCGAGCTAAGTGTTGGAAAATCCGATGTTTTCGCTCGTAATTCTCTAACCGGGAGTCCTATTTGCGAGCAGTCAGTTCCTACAGGTCACTCTACCCTCGAGCGAAGTGCTCGTGCCGGCTTCGAAATTTTCCGAGGGCCGTATCCTGTTCCGGACCCCCGGCGGGCCGTTTTCGAGCCTAAGTGTTGGAAAATCCGATGTTTTCGCTCGTAATTCTCTAACCGGGAGTCCTATTTGCGAGCCGTCAGTTCCTACAGGTCACTCTACCCTCGAGCGAAGTGCTTGTGCCGGTTTCGGAATTTTCCGGGGGCCGTATCCCATTCCGGACCCCCGGCGGGCCGTTTTCGAGCCTAAGTGTTGGAAAATCCGATGTTTTCGCTCGTAATTCTCTAACCGGGAGTCGTATTCGCGAGCCGTCAGTTACTACAGGTCACTCTACCGTCGAGCGAAGTGCTCGTGCCGGTTTCGAAATATTCCGGGGGCCGTTTCCCGTTCCGGACCCCCGGCGGGCCGTTTTCGAGCCTAAGTGTTGGAAAATCCGATGTTTTCGCTCGTAATTCTCTAACCGGGAGTCCTATTCGCGAGCCGTCAGTTCCTACAGGTCACTCTACCCTCGAGCGAAGAGCTCGTGCTGGTTTCGGAATTTTCCGTGGGCCGTATCCCGTTCCAGACCCCCGGCGGGCCGTTTTCGAGCCTAAGTGTTGGAAAATCCGATGTTTTCGCTCGTAATTCTCTAACCGGGAGTCCTATTCGCGAGCCGTCAGTTCCTACAGGTCACTCTACCCTCGAGCGAAGTGCTCGTGCCGGTTTCGGAATTTTCCGGGGGCCGTTTCCCGTTCCGGACCCCCGACGGGCCGTTTTCGAGCCTAAGTGTTGGAAAATCCGATGTTTTCGCTCGTAATTCTCTAACCGGGAGTCCTATTCGCGAGCCGTCAGTTCCTACAGGTCACTCTACCCTCGAGCGAAGTGCTCGTGCCGGTTTCGGAATATTCCGGGGGCCGTATCCCAGTTCCGGATCCCCGGCGGGCCGTTTTCGAGCCTAAGTGTTGGAAAATCCGATGTTTTCGCTCGTAATTCTCTAACCGGGAGTCCTATTCGCGAGCCGTCAGTTCCTACGGGTCACTCTACCCTCGAGCGAAGTGCTCGTGCCGGTTTCGGAATTTTCCGGGGGCCGTATCCCGTTCCGGACCCCCGGCGGGCCGTTTTCGAGCCTAAGTGTTGGAAAATCCGATGTTTTCGCTCGTAATTCTCTAACCGGGAGTCCTATTCGCGAGCCGTCAGTTCCTACGGGTCACTCTACCCTCGAGCGAAGTGCTCGTGCCGGGTTTCGGAATTTTCCGGGGGCCGTTATCCCGTTCCGGACCCCCGGCGGGCCGTTTTCGAGCCTAAGTGTTGGAAAATCCGATGTTTTCGCTCGTAATTCTCTAACCGGGAGTCCTATTCGCGAGCCGTCAGTTCCTACGGGTCACTCTACCCTCGAGCGAAGTGCTCGTGCCGGTTTCGGAATTTTCCGGGGGCCGTATCCCGTTCCGGACCCCCGGCGGGCCGTTTTCGAGCCTAAGTGTTGGAAAATCCGATGTTTTCGCTCGTAATTCTCTAACCGGGAGTCCTATTCGCGAGCCGTCAGTTCCTACGGGTCACTCTACCCTCGAGCGAAGTGCTCGTGCCGGTTTCGGAATTTTCCGGGGGCCGTATCCCGTTCCGGACCCCCGGCGGGCCGTTTTCGAGCCTAAGTGTTGGAAAATCCGATGTTTTCGCTCGTAATTCTCTAACCGGGAGTCCTATTCGCGAGCCGTCAGTTCCTACGGGTCACTCTACCCTCGAGCGAAGTGCTCGTGCCGGTTTCGGAATTTTCCTGGGGGCCGTATCGCGTTCCGGACCCCCGGCGGGCCGTTTTCGAGCCTAAGTGTTGGAAAATCCGATGTTTTCGCTCGTAATTCTCTAACCGGGAGTCCTATTCGCGAGCCGTCAGTTCCTACGGGTCACTCTACCCTCGAGCGAAGTGCTCGTGCCGGTTTTCGGAATTTTCCGAGGGGCCGTATCCTGTTTCCGGACCCCCGGCGGGCCGTTTTCGAGCCTAAGTGTTGGAAAATCCGATGTTTTCGCTCGTAATTCTCTAACCGGGAGTCCTATTTGCGAGCCGTCAGTTCCTACAGGTCACTCTACCCTCGAGCGAAGTGCTCGTGCCGGTTTCGGAATTTTCCGAGGGCCGTATCCCGTTCCGGACTACCGGCGGGCCGTTTTTCGAGCCTAAGTGTTGGAAAATCCGATGTTTTCGCTCGTAATTCTCTAACCAGGAGTCCTATTTGCGAGCCGTCAGTTCCTACAGGGTCACTCTACCCTCGAGCGAAGTGCTTGTGCCGGTTTTCGGAATTTTCCAGGGGCCGTATCCCGTTCCGGACCCCCGGCGGGCCCGTTTTCGAGCCTAAGTGTTGGAAAATCCGATGTTTTCGCTCGTAATTCTCTAACCGGGAGTCGTATTCGCGAGCCGTCAGTTCCTACAGGTCACTCTACCGTCGAGCGAAGTGCTCGTGCCGGTTTCGAAATATTTCGGGGGCCGTTTCCCGTTCCGGACCCCCGGCGGGCCTGTTTTCGAGCCTAAGTGTTGGAAAATCCGATGTTTTCGCTCGTAATTCTCTAACCGGGAGTCCTATTCGCGAGCCGTCAGTTCCTACAGGTCACTCTACCCTCGAGCGAAGTGCTCGTGCTGGTTTCGGAATTTTTGCGGGGGCCGTTTCCCGTTCCGGACCCCCGGCGGGCCGTTTTTCGAGCCTAAGTGTTGGAAAATCCGATGTTTTCGCTCGTAATTCTCTAACCGGGAGTCCTATTCGCGAGCCGTCAGTTCCTACAGGTCACTCTACCCTCGAGCGAAGTGCTCGTGCCGGTTTCGGAATTTTCCGGGGGCCGTTTCCCGTTCCGGACCCCCGGCGGGCCGTTTTCGAGCCTAAGTGTTGGAAAATCCGATGTTTTCGCTCGTAATTCTCTAACCGGGAGTCCTATTCGCGAGCCGTCAGTTCCTACAGGTCACTCTACCCTCGAGCGAAGTGCTCGTGCCGGTTTCGGAATATTCCGGGGGCCGTATCCCGTTCCGGATCCCCGGCGGGCCGTTTTCGAGCCTAAGTGTTGGAAAATCCGATGTTTTCGCTCGTAATTCTCTAACCGGGAGTCCTATTCGCGAGCCGTCAGTTCCTACGGGTCACTCTACCCTCGAGCGAAGTGCTCGTGCCGGTTTCGGAATTTTCCGGGGGCCGTATCCCGTTCCGGACCCCCGGCGGGCCGTTTTCGAGCCTAAGTGTTGGAAAATCCGATGTTTTCGCTCGTAATTCTCTAACCGGGAGTCCTATTCGCGAGCCGTCAGTTCCTACGGGTCACTCTACCCTCGAGCGAAGTGCTCGTGCCGGTTTCGGAATTTTCCGGGGGCCGTATCCCGTTCCGGACCCCCGGCGGGCCGTTTTCGAGCCTAAGTGTTGGAAAATCCGATGTTTTCGCTCGTAATTCTCTAACCGGGAGTCCTATTTGCGAGCCGTCAGTTCCTACAGGTCACTCTACCCTCGAGCGAAGTGCTCGTGCCGGTTTCGGAATTTTCCGAGGGGCCGTATCCCGTTCCGGACCCCCGGCGGGCCGTTTTTCGAGCCTAAGTGTTGGAAAATCCGATGTTTTCGCTCGTAATTCTCTAACCGGGAGTCCTATTTGCGAGCCGTCAGTTCCTACAGGTCACTCTACCCTCGAGCGAAGTGCTCGTGCCGGTTTCGGAATTTTCAGAGGGCCGTATCCCGTTCCGGACCCCCGGCGGGCCGTTTTCGAGCCTAAGTGTTGGAAAATCCGATGTTTTCGCTCGTAATTCTCTAACCGGGAGTCCTATTCGCGAGCCGTCAGTTCCTACGGGTCACTCTACCCTCGAGCGAAGTGCTCGTGCAGGTTTCGAATTTTCCGGGGGCCGTATCCCGTTCCGGACCCCCGGCGGGCCGTTTTCGAGCCTAAGTGTTGGAAAATCCGATGTTTTCGCTCGTAATTCTCTAACCGGGAGTCCTATTCGCGAGCCGTCAGTTCCTACGGGTCACTCTACCCTCGAGCGAAGTGCTCGTGCCGGTTTCGGAATTTTCCGGGGGCCGTATCCCGTTCCGGACCCCCGGCGGGCCGTTTTCGAGCCTAAGTGTTGGAAAATCCGATGTTTTCGCTCGTAATTCTCTAACCGGGAGTCCTATTTGCGAGCCGTCAGTTCCTACAGGTCACTCTACCCTCGAGCGAAGTGCTCGTGCCGGTTTCGGAATTTTCCGAGGGCCGTATCCCGTTCCGGACCCCCGGCGGGCCGTTTTCGAGCCTAAGTGTTGGAAAATCCGATGTTTTCGCTCGTAATTCTCTAATCGGGAGTTCTATTTGCGAACCGTCGGTTCCTACAAGTTACTCTACCCTCGAGCGAAGACCTCGTGCCGGTTTCCGATTTTTCCGGGGGCTGTTTCTCGCCCCGGACCCCCGGCGGGCCGGTTTCGAGCCTAAGTGTTGGAAAATCCAATGTTTCGCTCGTAATTCTCTAACCGGGAGTCCTATTTGCGAGCCGTCAGTTCCTACAGGTCACTCTACCCTCGAGCGAAGTGCTCGTGCCGATTTCGAATTTTTAGTGCGATGGTAAAAATAAACAACGGGCCCATTGGATTTATAGTTTTATTACATCCAATTTGGGTTACTAAGTACTAGGATGTCTTAGCTTCTAGAAATGAACAAAGACATAACTTGGAAATAGTATGTTTGGATTCAGCACGGAGAAACAGTCAAATTTAAAATAAAAAAATGTGAGGCAATGGGAGAACTGAATGACCCTTACCTTTGCCGGCTTTCTCAGTGTCCCTGCCTACAAGAAAGGAAGCGCCACGATTTGCAACTCCCTGAAAACATAAAAATTAGAAGAATAAGGACACTCTTGATGACATATATTTGATGAGTGGATGAGATATTTCAATCTAATGATGCAAGACTAACCCATAAGAAGGTGTTGACGTCGGCTGTTTCACAAACCCACATAGATTTAGCATATATCCAAAAACACCTTTCAAGAAATAAACAGATGCAACAACAACAAAAAAGCATTACAACATATCACATCATCAATCAGCCCCAAAACTCGAAAAAAAAAAAAGAAAAAAGAAATCAACTTTCAAAAACCATTCCTCCCCTAGACCATCGAATCTCGTGTTTTCCAATCAAAACGCCACATCATACATAGAAATAACCAATTTATCCCAGAAATTACAACACAACTCCTGAAACTCAACCAATTTAAATCTCGTAAGTTACAACTAACACAAAAGACCAAAAGAATGAAGAAAAAACAATCAACAAGAACAAGAACATCAACATCATAACAATCCAAGGATGAGAAATGTTTGAATTGAAATCAGATGTGGAAGTAAAGGAATGGATGCGATTACAGATAAAAAAACAAGATTAACATACAATTGTACTAATTAAAATCTTGAATTAAAAAAAATAATTGTACCTAGTCAGGATCAGTCTAGCCTGCGGGATCATGACTGCCCTCTCCAACCGAGTCATGTCTCGCTCTATAGCCGCTGCCAGCGTCTGGTGCCTGTAATTATTTAATATGTAGTTAAAACAATTTAAAAAAAAAGTAACATAAATATTTTGATACATCAATGACATAATTAACAATTTAAATGTACAAATTTATTTGTTACTAACCTGAGTAGTGGGTGGTGGGTCTGAAGTGAGCGGGCCGCGACTCTGTGATAGACGAGCCTCCAGCGCTGCCAACTCCGCCCTCATCTCGGCCCTCATCTCGGCCCTCATCTCGGCCCTCACATCGGCTGTCACCTCATCCCTGATCGCTGCCTTCATGGACTGCAGCATCTCCTCAACCTCCTCATCTGTACGGAAGCGCAATCCCTGGGAGGAGCTAGCACCGGATGACTCCGCCCGTGCGATGTGCGAGCGTGGAATGCCCGACCCATACGTGAGCGTGTATCCGTGCCCGTCCCGGCCAACGACGGAGTGGAATATCTCATCCCTCCGTGATGGCAAACTACGCTCCTCCTCGGGCAACTCCTCCAGGCGTGACTGATACTGGGCCTGCGTAACAGGACATAGTAATATATTATCATGCATAACAGGACATAGTAATAAACGAATAATTTATGTGGTTTAATATAAAAACTTACGAGGATGGCTGCAACCTCTGGATGACGAGGATCTCGAGAATGCATCCAAACGGACATCCTGTCGCTCGGATCGCCCTTCGAACGCAACTGTTTCATTGAGAGTTAGTTTATTAGTATAATAGCATACAAAATGACAAAATTATAAATTACATATACGATCTAACTTTTTCACCTCGTGGCGGACTTGCGTGATGTGTCGAGTTCCCAACCTGTGTGCGGGACCCTGCATTGCGCGGTTCCGCGCATTTGTATCCGCCACTCTCTGTTTTCAATATTTATCAGTTAATTTTTGTTAGTTACGATAGTCAATAATAAATCGATAAAATGCACGTTAGAAAATATATATATATACAACTTTATCACCTGAGCCTCCTCGCTCGTCCAGTACCGGACGAGCTGAGTCCACTGATCCGGGAGAATGCCCCTCGGAACTCGATCAAGTATGTCAGGGGCATCCTGGTGTGGCTTCCAATGTTGCATTTTCATCTTATTTTTGTGATCTTTCCACATCTTCCGGCACTTCGACATGCAAACTGGCCGGAAGAGCTCAGGACAAGCCCTCAAATTGTCCTGCAAAGGACAAGTAATGCTTCATTTAGTTATGGCTTAAATTGCTTCATATATGCGGAGAAATGTTAAATTATTACCTTGACCTGACTCCAGATACGATCCAGTGCCTCCACAGGGAATGCATCCCAATCAAGTGTGGTCAAAGGAAATGCATGTGGATCCCGGACCATATGTCCCAGCTGGCTGATAAGCTGCCGAGCATGCGGACCCACTGGGTGGTACGTCTCATCGAAGGACACGTCAATGGGATGACCGGAATTCCAAGCCCGGATCCCTCTAGCAGGGCCTCTACCCCTGCTGGTAGATGGGCCCGTGCTCACAGAATCTGTTTAAATTACAGATAATATAATTAAATTGAAATAAAATAATTTGTTAGAATTAAAATATTTTAATTAAACAAACTAATACCAATATGTGTATCGGCCTCTGCAGTCCGGGATGTAGAAGCTGGCGCAGTAGCTAGCACCGGATGAGAGCTCGATGGCATACTCGATGGGGCCATCGAACTGGACTGGGCAGAACCCGATGTAGGTCTAGGGTCCCCCGATGACGTACTGGCCCCAGCCTGGCGCAATAGCTCGTCGATCGTCCGCGGACGATCTCTCCTCTTTCTTCCTGACATATCTGTTCAAATGTTTTTAACCGTTCAAAGATCAGGTAAGTCAAATGAAATTAACATATAGTTAACGTGATAATTGAAATTAACATTTAAAAATTATTTACACTGAAGTTTAACATTGGTGAATTAGTTTCCTACCATTCAAAGATCATGTAAGTCAACTGTATCTCCGTCAATGGTATCCCGAACCCAATTAACATCTTCATCACGTTGAATGACTGCATTCTGGTCAAGAACTTGTTGGGCGAATGCATCAATATCTGGCTCATCACATTCAATCTGATACACTCCCCTCCTTGACATTTTAACTGCCACCTGCCAGTTAGGATCTTTCGGATCTCTGACATAGTAAACTTGCTCCGCCATTGAAGACATTATGTAGGGTTCGGCGCTTAATTGATCATCACGATGTAACAAATTGTTAAAATTTACCAATGTAAACCGGTAATTATCTAGTTTCACTCCTCGGACGGGATCCACCCAATCACACTTAAACAATATAAATTTTAACCCGTGATTGTAAACAACTTCAACAATATCTTTCAACCGGCCATAGTAGTAACCAGCATCGACGGATGGACAACCGAGCCCACTATTTTGCGTAGCTCGTTTCTCATCTACATCCTTGATGCGAAATCGAAAGCCGTTGACATCACAAGTTGTGTAACGTCGGGCCGTCATAAAGGGACCATCAGCTAACTGGTTCATTTCATCGGTCAAGTTAGGATCGTTGGTTCTTCGTAAGTTACACACCTACGCAATGCATGTAATCAAAGAATATCACTACATGAAAGTAATATGACAGTAGCAAGTGACACTACTCATAATGAATGAATACGTACATGGTTCTTGAACCAATCGTGAAATGACCGATAATGGGACTGATGAATTTGATTCTCTGTAGCACGAGGCATGTCCCGTTTAAGGTCATCGATGTGTGCCCTGCGATGCATAACACGTGTTTAATGACGAGTATGATAATTTAAACAATATAATTGACAAGTTAGTCTTACGGATGAGTGATAACTTACTGAGCCAAAGCCGCAACAGATGGGATGTTGAACAACACCCACCGGTGAGCTTGAATCCACTCAATATTGTTAAGATCAAATGGCGTGCCCTCCCCAACTGGGCCATCATTAATCCGCGAGGGCCTAGTTAACTTTGTTTCAATATTATCATTAAGATATGTTGCGCAGAAATTGGTACACTCATCCATCAAATACCCCTTAGCTATTGATGCCTCTGGACGAGCTCTATTACGAACATACCTCTTCAATGTATTCATGTACCTCTCGATCGGATACATCCATCTGAATTGGACAGGGCCTCCAAGTAGGGCTTCACTGGTTAAGTGTATGGTCAAGTGAACCATGACATCGAAAAATGCAGGTGGAAAATTCTTTTCTAGATGACACAATGTCACAGCAATCCTCTCTTGCAGACTATTCAATTCATCAATCCGTATAACTCTAGAAGTCAGTTGTCTGAAGAAGTTACTAACTTCAATCAATGGCGCTACAACATTCTTAGGCAAACAATTCCGTATGGAGATAGGCAATAACTGCTGAATAAGAATATGATTGTCATGACTCTTCAAACCCTGTAATGTTCTTTCTTTCATGTTCACACGCTTAGCGATATTTGAACAGTACCCGTCAGGAACCTTGACACCCTTCAGAACGGAGAGGAAGACATCTTTCTCATCTTTACTCATCGTGTACTGTGCAGGAGGCATGTATGCCTTGTTGGACTCTCTCAGCTGCAAGTGCAACGGTTTTCTCAAGCCAATTTCTTCCAAGTCACGGCGTGCATTGACACCATCCTTCGACTTCCCCTGGACACCGAGGATGGTCCACAATATATTGTCGCAGACATTCTTCTCGATGTGCATGACATCTAAGTTGTGCCTCAGTAAGTTATCTTTCCAGTACGGTAGCTCGTAGAAAATACTTTTTTTCTTCCAATTGTGACTTCGCCTTCTATTTGCACCGGGAATAGAAGGGAGCGGGGGGGGCCAGTAAGTCTTGAAAATCGTAAACAGTACGTATTTTCTCTTGCTCGAGCTGTGACAACAATTCAACTCCCGTCATAGTTCGAGGTGCTGGACCATATTCCCGAGTGCCATCAAATGACACTTTGTCCCTCCTGAACCTATGCAATGGAGGTAGAAAACGTCTATGACCCGTGTATGCCCATTTTCTGCCATGCTTCAACCAAGTTGACCTCTTCTCCTTATTGCAGCAAGGACATGCAAACTCTCCTTTTGTGCTCCAACCTGACAAGTTAGCGTACGCAGGGAAGTCGTTGATTGTCCACAATAATGCGGCACGGAGTTTAAACATTTCATTGCTTTCGGCATCAAATGTCATCAGACCATCAGCCCATAATTCATTCAATTCATCGATCAAAGGTTGCATATATACATCAATCTTGTCCCCTGGACCTCTTGGTCCATCAATAAGTGTGGATAGGATCAGAAAAGGTTGTTTCATACACATCCACGGCGGGAGATTATAAGGTAACAAAACAACTGGCCACGTACTATGATTTGCCCCAGTCATGGATCTGAATGGACTAAAACCATCCGCAGCCAAACCAAGCCGAACATTGCGACAATCGCAGGCAAAGTCTGGATTCATCCGATCGAAGTCTTTCCACGCCGGAGAATCTGCTGGATGGGTTAACTTACCATCGTCCCTGCTATTCTCGGCATGCCATCTCATCAGTTTTGAAATATTTGATGACAAAAAAAACCTCTTCAGCCTTGGCTTAAGTGGGAAATATCTCGCTTGCTTTGCTGCCACAAGTTTGCCACGATTTGCAACAGTTGTAGAATCATTCTGACGATTGTAACCAACCCCGTCCTCCTTCCATCTCGAAGTCTGACACACAATGCACGTATCAAGATGGGCATTCTCTTTCCTAAACAACATACAATTGTTTGGACATGCATCCAGAGTCTCATATGTGAAGCCTAAATTTTCAGTTAACTTGCGAGCCTGATAGTAAGACTCGGCAAGTTTTGCACCAGATGGGAGCACTCGATGCAACAACTGGACGAGCATATCGAAGGACTTGTCAGACCACTGATTCAATGCCTTCAAATGTAACAACTCAACAATAAAGGACAATTTACTAAAGTCCTTGCATCCAGGATACAATTCTGTCTGTGCATCGTCTAGAATTTCAAAATATCTCTGGGCTTCTTCATCGGCACCGGAGCGAGGATTACTCCCTCTCGCCCCCTCAGTCTCATAGCTTGTGTATTCGGGTGCCAAACCGCACGCAATATCATTTAGCATCGCGATCATCGGATCAGTCTCTGCCATATCATCCACCTGAATCTCATCTCTTTCCTCTATGCGACAGGAAACATACTCTTCTCCATGTCTTATCCAATTCTTGTATTCCTTCAAGAATCCGTTCAGAAACAGATGCTCTCGAACAAACTCTCTTTTGTAATAATACCGATTCGCACATTTTCTACATGGACAACTGATGAACTCATTGTCAAACCCATTGGTAAATTCCATGAACTGGTTAATCCCCTCCATATATTCCCTTGACATCCTATTCGGTAAATCAATCCATCTCTTGTCCATCTCGGTAACTATTTCTGTGGAAATCTAAAATGAGCAAGCACAATTAGCTCTAGGTATCGTGCATCATGCAGGTCACTTATTCATAAACTGGAAACAACTTACTAAAGGGTGGATGGTCCTATCCCATTCGAGAATGCACGATCCAACTTGCACTCAATAACTCGAATGCTTCGTCCCCCTAGTCAGACGAAATTTCGGCAGCATGTCCGCGTGGTTCTCCGAGTACACGACACAGATACAACACCAGTTGTACCTATGTATGTACCCAGAGAACAATGGGACATCAACCGAAACTCTATCTAACATCGGACTTGCATGAGCTATTGAGTATAAAATGGATAATTGCATTCCCAAACTGTCCGAACTGGAAAATTCAAGATTCGCATACGACAAAGTTGTTCGGTACATCACAAGAATAACGAATGAAGTCAAAGACCTAATCCGTTGCGTCAAGGATTACCGAACAGATGTCTTACACAATTCTCGAACGGGTCTACGTTTCAATAATGCATGCAAATGAATAAAAGTTTCCAATTTCATTGCTACCATCATAAAAGAATAAGAAGAAAGAAGAATAGTGTAGACCACATATATATGTAAACTAACACAATATTTGTCATTACAACATTAAAGCACTACTATCAGTAAGCAATTCAAGAAGTCTATTGAACACAATATTTGTCATTCTACGTATTCATTTCATAAATATTTAATCAAACACACACACCATGTGGGTCTATTGAACAAAAGTTTTTATCTCCGGAACTCAAGAAGTCATGATAAAAAAAAAAAAAAAACATAGTTTGGGTGTGGAGAACACAAGATAAAGTAGTGAAACTGTCCACAAGCGAATTTTGTACTAAAAGACATTTTTTCTCAACCTTTGTTTTCTCTACCTTTTATTCTAATCTGGACAGAGCATATGTTTTCCTTTTTGTGCGGTCGCCCTTTATCTTAATCAATGGAATACATCAATAGAAAAGATGAGAACGAAAAACACAATACCAACAAGCTTCTAGTGGTTGAACATTTTCAATATAGTAGATTCTGCTCTAGGCTATCCACCACCACACGGACACAGAAAAGATCAAAGGGTGTGTGGTCTCAAAACACACAGAGAGTTACAATTTAGAAACTTTTACAATTCAGGACCTGTTAGGAGTTGGGATTAACACAGCTAAATAAGCAATCTACCAACTTTCCAAATTAACATACAAAGACTACCATCAGTAAGCACTGCTACTATCCCCACTCAAATCTGAATTGAGCAAAACAACAGCGTATAAACAAACCACCCATGCAAGCGACATGTTTTCACCTAAAAACATAAACCCATTTCAATATAGACATTGGTAGAAAATTCAGCAATGAAGAGAAGGCTCATCTAAGGGAGAAAAAATTACCTGTTTAGAAATGGAGGCAGCACAGCACAGATTCACGGGCAAAGTGCAGTCCGAGAGGGAGAGGGAGAAGGAGGGAGGGACGGAGGAAGGGAGAGAGAGAGATAGATAAAGAGAGAGGGAGAGGGAGAGGGAGGAAGGGAGAGAGAGGGAGAGAGAAACAGAGAGAGAGGGAGAGAGGCAGAGCGATAGGGAGTGAGGGAGAGAGAGAAATAGAGAGAGGGAGGGATGGGGAGAGAGACCGTGGGCGGCTCCGGAACAGGGACCCAGAGAGGGATTATCGGTGGTGGCTCCGGCGCGCGGGACAGGGAGGGAAAGAGGGAGAGCGACAGGGAGAGGGACTGAGGGAAATAGAGAGAGAAATAGAGAGAGGGAGGGAGGGAGGGAGAGAGATAGATAAGGAGGGAGGGACGGAGGAAGGGGAGAGAGAGAGATAGATAAAGAGAGGGGGAGAGGGAGAGGGAGGAAGGGAGAGAGAGAGAGAGAGAGAAACAGAGAGAGAGGGGAGAGGCAGAGCGATAGGGAGTGAGGGAGAGAGAGAGAAATAGAGAGAGAGAGGGATGGGGAGAGAGAGACCGTGGACCCAGAGAGAGATTCCGGTGGTTGCTCCGGCGCACGGGACAGGGAGGGAGAGAGGGAGAGAGGCAGAGCGACAGGGAGAGAAATAGAGAGAGAGGGGAGAGGCAGAGCGATAGGGCGACAGGGAGAGAGCGACAGGGGAGGAAGGGAGAGAGAGAGAGAGAAACAGAGAGAGAGGGGAGAGGCAGAGCGATAGGGAGTGAGGGACAGAGAGAGAAATAGAGAGAGGGAGGGATGGGAGAGAGAGACCGTGGACCCAGAGAGAGATTCCGGTGGTGGCTCCGGCGCACGGGACAGGGAGGGAGAGAGGGAGAGAGGCAGAGCGACAGGGAGAGGGACTGAGGGAAATAGAGAGAGAAATAGAGAGAGGGAGGGATGGGCTGCTCCGGAACAGGGACCCACAGGAGAGATTTCCGGCGGTGGCTCCGGCGCACGGGACAGGGAGGGAGAGAGGGAGAGATGCAGAGCGACAGGGAGAGGGACTGAGGGAAATAGAGAGATAAATACAGAGAGGGAGGGAGGGAGGCGACTCCGGCGCAGGCGGGCTCCGGCGCAGGCGACTCCGGCGCAGGCGGCTCCGGCGAAATCGCGGCGTGAGGGCAGATCGCGGGAGCAGCAGGGAGCAGCAGAGAGCAGATCGAGCGCGGGAGGGGAAAAGGAGGAAAAAAAAGTGGGAAGGGAAAAGGGGGATGGCGCGGTTTATTAGTGAGGTTTTTAGCGACCGCCTTAAGCGGTCGCTAATGGTGATTTTGGCGGCCGCTAATGGTGCTAATTGCGACCGCCCCAAGCGGCCGCCCGCTTCCTCATGCGCCAATGCTCAAAATTCTAGTAGTGGAAGAGGTCGAAGAAAAGGGAGAGAGATATGTTACCGCAACGTTTTTTTCTTTTTTACCAACGACGCTTTACATATGTGGGACTATGTTTAGACATATGTGAAGCAACAAGTTTAGACATGAGGGGCATATTTCAAGGCCCCATTCAACTCTATGAGAATTTTAATTTTAACGTGGGGCGACTGACCTAGATCGCCCCAACATAAGTCCGCCCCTACACCAAGACGCCATTAAACTTTATACCAATTCTAATTCCGACCTGGGGCGACCGCCCCAGGTCACTATAACCTCGGTCCGCCTCTGCATTCAGTTACTTGACCTTGCAAAATAGACGATTAACCTTCAAGATTACTAATTGACCCTCACATTACCTTCATATATTTCTACATTGGGGTTTTAGAATACCTGATGCAATCGTTATTTTAGTATTGATCTACTTGAGAAGGATTAAGGCCGGAATCAGAACATTTTCCGTGCTTTCCCTTTTATCATCAGTGCTATGCAAGATTACTTATTTAGTTTATTGGAATTTAGCTTACTTTCTTGTTTTTTAGTTTTTGACTATATTGAATAACAATGTTTCAAATGATTCATATACAGGTTATCAAGCTTACCACGAATATTTTAGACTACTCATTAAATTTTTTTTATAATATTTAATATTATCAATTACATTCTTTTCGCTAGTCACACTTGAACCAGTGTCCAAAAATAAAAAAAATTTCATATCAATAAAATTTCAATTTTATTTTTAGTTCACATTCAGTACTCGGCTAGGTGGGTCTAACAAGTTGGAATGTTGTTGTTGTTAGAATCATCATCATCAACATCATTATCACTCAGGTAGCCTACAAGCTATTATAAACAATAAACTAAATTAATTAAATGATGTTAACATTAACACTTGCCTTGTTAGCTCTTTTAGCTCCATTCCATACATTGACTGTGCCAAATTGAAATCCAGCTTTGCCAGCTCTAGGAAAATTTCATTCGGCTGCTTATGTTGTTGGAAGAGTGAGATATAAAATCTTGCATCTAGCCTTGCAATGCGCTTGCGCATAGGTAGCTCAAGAGCATGGCCAACTTGTGCCCCAAGAGGACCATCAAGATGGGTTACTAGAGACGAAAGATGTGCTTTTGTAAAAGAGATGGCTTCATCCAATATATCTTCTCCATGAGTGCCATAAAATGCCGCTTCATATAGACTTAACAGTCCCTCCACATCACTACTTAAACCGTTCTTGAAGTTGCCTTCTTTGTCTTTAAACTTGTTCAATACATCTGGTTCATGATCAAATAATTCATGATTTCAGTTACCTAAAACGGTCAAGTCAAAATTCGACATTCATCCAACCATGTCACATTGGGTTATTCAAATGAAGACAACGACTCAAATAGAAAGCTATATTAGATGGAAAGGGCCATTTGGGGCTTCAGAGTAGTAGAGATCTAAACTAAATGAAAAGGACAAAAGCCACAATAATCCCTTCGGGCTTAGGAGGAGCCGGGTAAACTCCCTATGGCTCCAGTGTGGGTAGTGCTATTTCGAACCCTCAACCAAATACCCAATTGAACTTGTTAGACCATAATTTAAATTTAACAACTTAGAACTTGGCTCAACTTGGATAGTCATGGGCCAAGAAGGTCGAGCTTAGTCTACTCGGATACTCTATCAACTCAACTCAATGGAGTCGAGTCAAGGCCACTCCAAACGAGTTTAAAATTATGATTTAGACTCCTTCCTACTAATCGTACTGGGTGACTCATATTTGAGTTGATTCGGTTTGCACAGAAGAATCAAACTAGTCAAAAGTTAAGAGCTTTAAAAGTTCTTCTTCCTCGACAACTTATTCAAGTGCTAAAGTCGCCTTTAGAATTGCAAAATGGGCCTTGAATCCTCTAACTTTTCCTTAGATGATATTATCTCTAATTGGGATCTTGTATGGGATGTGCCCCTGTTGAGGAGAGGACTTATGTTCCTTGGTGCCCGCCCCCTCATGAGGGTTATGAAGTTTAATGTGAATGGTGCTTCAAGGGGTAAGCCGGGTCCAGAAAAAAATAGAGGAGTGCTGCGCAATAGTAGAGGTGAAGTGCTTCTTATGTTTTCTCAGCATGTTGGTGTCTGCGATTCTAATGAAGCAAATGTGCTGGTTATTCTGGAAGGTCTCAGGTTTTTTTCAAGAAGATTCATTGGGTCTCTGGTTATGGAAAACGACTCTTCTAATGTGATTGCATGGGTGTCCAACCAGAAGTCTAATCCTTGAAAATCTCAATTCCACTTTAATGAAATTAGGGAGTTACGGGCTACTACCAATATCACCTTCCATCATTAGGTTAGATTTGCCAATTCCATGGTAAATGCATTAGCTAAGTAAGGGGTCACTACTAGAAAACAGACTTCTAGCGGCCGCCATTAGCCGTCGCTAAAAGTCACCTGGCGGTCGCTAATACTCTTTAGCGACCGCCTAGCGACCGCTAAAAATCGGCCGCGGAAACTTCGTCGCTAAAACTATTGGCGACTGCGCGACCACCTGTAGCGACCGCCATTAGCCGTCGCTAAAGGTATAAATGGCGGTCGCTAATGTTTTTTTTTTTATTTTCTAAATACTGATAAACACTTTTAGCGGCCGCCATTGGCGGTCGCAAAAGGTAAAAATGGCGGCCGCTAATACTTTTTTTTAAATTTTTAAAAAAAAATTAAAATTATTAGCGACCGCCAATGGCGGCCGCTAATACTCAATATTTTTTTAAAAAAATATTAGCGACCGCCATTGGCGGTCGCTAATAGTTTTAAAATTTTCAAAAAAAAAAAAAAGCTCAACCCCCGCCGGGGGATACCCCGGACCCCCTTCGTAAAGGGCATGTTTTAATACCATCAGAACCTACCCAACACACCAAAATAAAAAAAGAAAAATTCAAATGTAAAAGATTTCCATGTACATGACATGCATACATATGATCATTTACATAATCGTTGAAATCCAAAGCCTTACCCAAATGAGTGCAGCCATTTGTACTTTGTATAGAACACAGACTGTTAGTAGCATTATATTCATGTTAATATATTAAACGGTTGATGTAGAATTACTGTTAGTTGTATTGGTGGCTTTCCTTTGTCTATACTTGCATGAACTACTATTTATCTATTGCAATATTAAAATCTCATAATAAAAGGGCAGGTTAAACTATAAGAATCAATGATGCATGGTGTTGTATATATGAATGAAAAACTAACTAAAAGCATATGTAGGGAAAAGGTAAGAAAAACCTTTGTTCCAAGAATAATTAGCTTACACCCAAATTGGACTGCTGCACTCCATTTGCATCGGCCACAACCTTAAAATTATCTTTCGATGCTCTTCCTCTGTTCTTCCCTCCGTTAGATTTCCCAGCCATTTTCACCCCTGACAACATTTTAAAAAATTTCTAATGTAAAAGATTTCTCGAAATTTCGACATAATCTCCCCTGTACGTGTGACATTTAATTTTTTTTTTACAACCTTCTGAGTACCTGTACATGACAAAAAATACTTCATATAAACAACCCAATGCCCTAACACATTACACCCTCTGTTCCCTACGTACGTACTCATCTTGTGCTTCTAGATAAAAATACTCAAACTAAATTTTGAAAAATGAAGCATATTAAATGTCTTCACAGATATTTATCACTCTTGCAAGTGCAAATACAAGTATTAGTCAAGCTAAGATTCAAAATCAATACTCATGTCAATTAACTATCAGAATTGAAAATAACTTACAGCAGTCACAGGTATCTCATAAATGTCAAACCATGAAGGCATTACAGCACCATCTACAGGAAGAAAAGAACTATCATACGTCATGGCATGTAGGAAGAAATAATGAATAAAATATACAAAGTAACAAGACAGAAGACTTTGCACATTAAACAAGGTAAATGTTAAAGAACATTCATATTGTTCCTAGTAATAAAACTGATGTAGGTGATCATCATCTTTGAAGCCTTACGTTATCTATTTCACATCAGCAATACAACAAATGACAGCAAACAAGATATGAGTACATCATTTGAAAATATTTACGTACATATTTTTACCTACAAACTGATTCTCATTTTGTTGTATCTAAGTGTCAAATTATTGCAAGGACTGCCACCAATGACAAGATCAAACCCACCAAATGTAGCAATCATCTCTTCCAGCCTATCACCATTCAGCTGCTGTACATCCGCAATATCAATCAAAGTGCCCCTCTGGTTCGTCTGTTCACACACATCAAAGGCATCTGGTTCTCCACCAAAAGCAAATAAATGAGAAAAAAGTAGAGATAAATAACTTCACAAGCAAAAAATAAAAACATCCAAAACATATTGGCACCTATAAAAAATCTTTCATACAGTAATAAACAAACATAACCTGTCCTTGACAGATCATAATCTATGAATTATGTTTAAGCTCTTTGAAACAGATGCTGCGAACTGTATAGCCCATGACTTTTGTCTGGTTGTTTCCAAGGCTGATCTGGCTCCTGTAGGGGTCCTGTGAAGTGGTTTGGATGATATATCCCAGTAGGCACTGGAATCATTATACATAACATATAAACTATTATAGGACACAAAGCATTTTCGATATCAAGATTCCGAAGCATGACTGATTACCTAAGATGAATGAGTATGAACCATTGTCCAAGTCCGACTCCAAATAGCTCTTCAATTATGTCACTGTGAAAGATTTGACTACTTTTAGCACCTTAAACTGTGTCTATCTACCTTGTTATTTCATCAAATGCTTTAACAATGAAACTTCATACTCCAGAATCGAGATTACTATCAAACGTGAAAATCTGAAAGTGTTAATCAAAAGTGATGATGTTTACACTGGCAGACCATTGGTTATGTCGAATGATCATGCATTATGACCTCTGCTTTAAGCTATGGATTTTTTACACAAGAAATCCGCACCTGGGGCACCACACAAATGAGTAAGGCCATCAGAAAATTCTCACTGCCCCAAATGTTAGAGCAATAAATAGCAAACACACATATATTATGAATGCATTTAATCATACAAATGAGACCCAATGAATGTTGATAATATAATTTAAGGCAAAAAACAGAGGCAACTCATATCATTCTTTTAAATTCCCATAACAAAGGTATGGTAAAAAAATCTATCTTCCCATTCCCTCATCCTTGTCTATCTCCTCTTATTCTTACTGCCCAATAGCAAACAAAAGTAAAACAATATCCTGAAAAAGAACCCCCACCCCACCAAAACCAACAAACAGTTCCACTGGTTCTCCCTTGTAGTCACTATAACAATAATGTATTCAAGTGACAGCCTTTTACATTTTATGGGGCCCGCTGTGATGGGCCTTACAATCACTGGTTCTCCAGGGCATTGTTTCTAGATATCTGATATTTGTCATAAAAACTGATGGTTGAAAGGATTGCCAATGGGGTTCGTATTCAATTTTCAACTGGACAATTTGGATCTTACAATAGTGAATATTTTTATCCTCTTCCTCCAAGGTGGGAACAGCTAGTTAAACATCTTTGGATCAATGAAAGATGGTCCTTACTTATATAAAATAGTTGACGAAAGAACTGCTTCTTAGAATCTTTGGTGTTACCCAAGATACAAATACCATTTAATTAGAAAATGGAAATGAGTATGGTAGGGCCACTAATATCTTTTGATCAGTGCAAACAAATCCCCAACTTAGGTTATCCAAAAGCAAGATCCAAATGGGCCAAAAGATAAATCACTCGATCTGCATGTAGGTTGAAAAAATTAAGCACCCTTCCTAACCAGATTTCTGAGTACATTCATCCCTTTCACTTAAAATGGCTTTCCACCCATATGAAAAGGAATTGAAACACATTGGAAAAAACTTCAGTGGTTCCTGGAAAGCTCTACCTTAAATGTAACCTGGGCAATTGAAAAACGTAACAAATATCTAACCCACTTAAAAGCTAAAACTATGGGTGAAGAAGATCAGCAAGGGGACAATTGAAAAAGAGAAGAAAATTTCTTCTCTACAAAATGGCTTCTCATGAGTCATAGAGACAACCTTCTGGTGGTTCCTCTATTTCTATCTTGGCCCTTTAATAGTTTGTTCATTCCATTTTCTAAGTATATTCCTAAACAAAAAGTGTCAAATGTGCCCTAAACATTGCTTGTTGAATTAGAAATTGAAAACCCATGCACATAAGATTTGTAAATGTTCATACTTAACCATTGCGAATGGAAGGCTAGCTAGGACGAGCAACCTGGGCACCATGACTACTAACATATTTGTAGACTAAGTAACTCTTCATCATAAATTACAAAGATCACTTTTCTTCAATCAATTATTAACCATCAACACCCAAGGAAAGTATCTGACGGAATGAGCACACGCAGTTTTGTGCAAGGTAGAGATTCAGAATACTACTACATTAATTAAGGCAGTGACAGCATTATCCCATCTTATTATGGGAAAAAAAACATGAGAAGCAGTAAACAGATGCAAGATATGCAATAAACATGTAGTATAAATATTTCCAACTCTACAAAACATATATTCAATAGAAAAAGTGGAAATTTCAATGTATCGTCCATTTGACCAAACAAATTAAATTAAGGTCAAAACCCAAGTTGCTTGCCCCATCAAATCAGCCCCTTGCTGCTTCAAAATATCTGTCCCAGTTGTAACAGAAGTTGAACTCATCAAATTAATCCCAGATGGGATCCGGAGATTATATAAACCCACTAAGAAAGAACCCGATCGAAATCAATGATACCAAAAAAAAAAAAAAAACTCTACATGGACAAACTTTTTGACCTGAATTTGTGACAACTCCTATGATGTCCCTTTGAAAATCAAATTGATATTTGAAACGGGCCCTTAAGGAATATCATAGGCTTATCACAAATTCAGAAAAAAAATTTTATCCATGTAAATTTTTTCTTATTGATATTTATTCAAGGAATATTACAGGGGTTATCCCAAATTCAGAAAAAAAAAATTGTCCATGTAGACTTTTTGTGGATGACATTTTCTTGATGAAATTGTCAACTGATCGATGACATCGTGAAAGTGCCCTAACTTAAGATTAAAACCCCCAAAAACCCCGCTTGCAGCCACCAAAGCCATCTTCCTCCTCCAGCTCAGTTCCTTGGCCATGGAGATCACGCATCAAGTTTTGTGGTCCACGTATTGATTTTCCTCACTCATTTGGATTTCTCCTCTTTGCGATAGTGTTGTCTGGCTTCATCTTCTTGGAAGGTCTCCTCCTTCAACAGTCATTTTCATCTACTTTGCTCACAATTTTTGTCATCTTTTCCCGGACATCGCAACTAAAGGAAGTGGACAGAGGTGAGTTCTCTTCTTCAAATTACTCTATTATTGCTGCAGGTGGGGTTTTTTTTTTTTTGGTCTTTTCGTTTCTTTCCTTCTTTTAAAACATCGTTTGTACAAATATCAGTCGCCCCTTTTTGCCGATGTTTTCTAGTTTTGGTAAGAAGAAGAGGAAGAAGCTGTTAGGGATTTGAGAATGGGCCTTGTGCATGTGAATGTTTACAGGGTTTGAGAAGAGGGTCCGGGAATTTGGAGTTTGGAATGTGGGAATATGGAAAATGCTCAACCCAAATCCATCAAAACCCACATCAGAAAAAAAAAAGGAGTTTAAAAAAACTCACCGAGGTTAGGTCTTTTCTTCCTTGGCGTCGCACCGGGAGAGAGAGACGAGAGGAGATGAGAGTCACAGTGAAGAGGTCGCACAGCCCGTTGTCGGAGAGGTCGCGCAGAACTGGGCTACCTTCGTCGGAGAGATCGAGCGCCGAGATGACAACCGGGAGAGCTTCACAAGAACTAGGGAGAGACCGAGAGAGAGACGAGTGTGGGGGAAAGGAAGAGGGCAAATCGCAGGAGGAGGGGCAAATTGCAGGAGCAGGGCGGGAGAAGGAAAAAAAAAGGGGGATAGGAAAGGTGAAGGGAAAATGGGTTTCGCGTGGGGTTTTAAAAGGGGCTTTAGCGACCGCCTCTAGCGGTCGCTAATGAGTCATCTGGCGGTCGCTAATAGTAGTATTTGCGACCGCTAGAAGCGGCCGCCGCGTTTTGGTGCGCGAATGCTTCAATTTCTAGTAGTGGGTTGACAACTAGGTTGTGTCCTTGGGTAGGTGTGATCATGCGATTTGAGTTGGGGATGGTGCATCTCTTTTTCACCTTCTCAATATCTTTTTTTTTTTTTTTTTTGTATATTGTGAGCTTTGATATTCTTCTCCCTTTTAATGAATTCTATCGTTACCATTAAAAATAAATAAATAGTGAAAAGCAAGTCACTTAGAGGAGAAAGTTCACCAGAGGAGATATCATAGCCCTCTTCTCTTAGTAATCGGAATCGAAGAGCGACAGTCTTTAGATCTTCATAATCAACATTGGCATCATTTATATGTTCCAACGCATCGTTGATCTCCTTCTCAAAGTGATAGGCCACTCCAAGTCGTTGGATCTCATCAATCATGATCATTTCTTCGACTGATCCCTTGGCCCTGATAAGCATCTTCTTCACTTCCTCCTTCAACTCTCCAGCCCTTCTAGTCCATGCATCTATTTTCTGTTCATATCCCATTGCAGATTATAAGAAATCAGTTAGTAAAAAAACAAATTCTAGACTACATAGATAAGAAAAATAATGACGTGAAAACATATGGCTGTGGGGCTTATTGTGGGGCCCGGTAAATGCCACGTTCTATCATGGTGTTAGGTGGGATATTGGGAATATCTCATCGATCCTAGATAGTAGCTAAGATTTTGAATAAGAACTTGTCGGCATGATGATAGCAGGTGTAACTACTTAAAAGAAGGATATTAATCTCCTGCGTTCAATTATTATCAGAACCATGCATCTGGAGTACTGTTGTAGAGGTTGGACCACACTAGAAAATCACCTGCTGCAGATGTGGATATAGGGTTCTCGTTAATTAGAACCGTGCGTGAGAGAATAATTTCGATCCATCATATCCAACTAATTCACTTTTATATGTAAAGTTCGAGGGTGGGTGTGTTACCCCAAATTCCGTAGAAGCGGAAACACACTTACCGTTATGTATGCCATTACAGAAAAAAAATATTAGAAGTGAGGATTTTATTTTATTGTAAGAGAGGAAAACGGAGTCCGAGCAGCTCCCTCAAAATTCATTTGTGAAAAAGAGAAAATGGTAGCATTATACAAACAAACCCTTTAAAGAAGTGCCCTCCTCCGCATTGGCTGCATATGGATGTGGCCTTAAAATTGAAGTTTTTGAATGTTGTATGATGCAAATGCTTTTCTTATTTAAAAATATCTTAATATTAATTTCTTTTTGTTTAAATTCTATTCGAAAAGTTCCCTTAAACTTTGTGAAAAAAAAAAGAACCTCAAATTTTAATATAAACGATAAATGCCTGACCGCCAGTTTTGTTTTAAGCTGTTTTTGTGTGGAGCGGGATATCACCACTTACACATGTACATGAACGGCATATCTCCTATTCATGTTATCTCGTACTCGTATTCACGTGGAAAAGCACTCACTATACCATATTTATTATAGTGCAAGTAAGATGAGTTTTTATCCGAAACCATATCCACCATCCACAACGGTTTATATTCATTATTGATCTCATCTCAAATCATGATAGATGCTAGAATTAAGCGTACGTGCCCCAAAAGAGATCCCCACTTCCATAGATTTGCATAAAAGCATCATCTTTCTGATCTGATAATTTTTTTTTTGCCAACTAACCATTTTTTTTTTTTTTTTTGCAATGTGATGTGAACAGAAAATAGATGCATGGATAAAAAATCCCCTCCACCTTTTTCAAAAAAAAAAATACAAAAGCAACATCCTTTCTTCACCAAAAGACAAAAAAGATTCACTTTAATTTTCTATACAAAAAGTTAAAAAGATTTCATACCAAACAACTAAAAAAAAATACCATCATAATTCTATTGTATTTTATTTTCTCTTGATTTGATTATTTACTGCACTTTATTTTACATGTAAAATTACTAACGGGCCCTAAGGGTCTGTTTGGGGACTTTACATGTAGAGTGGGGTGAAGTAAAGCCTTAGATAGTGAAATAATAAAATATAAGTGTGTTATATGATGATTCCATGCACCTTTCCTTGATTCCTGACACTAATTTCCCACGGTGCCTAGGTACTTGCCCCAATTTTTTTAATTAGAGTGATATAAATCATTGCGTTGGTCAAATAAATAGAAAAAAGTGAAAATAAATAAAGTTAAGAGTCCGGATTTGGTGAGGTTTTATCCTATTGTGACGTGGTGGACCGTGGCTAGCTAAACTCCCTCAGAGGATCTCGATTCATAAAGTTAAAAGCACTCTTTTGTTTTACATAAATCATAAAAATTGTGTATTAACTCCAATAGTATAAAAGTTGGAGACTATAATTTTACGAGAAGGCCTACGATATGAATGGTATGGATCAAATAAAAATGAACCTCACCATATTTGGCTTTGACATGGAAGAGATTGTGATCGTGAGATCATTCTTCCTAACCAATGAAATGTGTATTTTTACCTTGTGATCTTCATTGTAAGAAAGGAAGAAATCTCCCCAAACTGAAGGATGAAATGGTGATGGACGGTCAGCACTATTTTTGTTTCTATTTAGAGATGGGGGATGGACGGCAGAAGAAAGAGGAGAGGAACTTAGAGAAACCATACTCCTAGAAAGTCTTGTCAAAGAAAAATCTGTTTTGCAAGCGTGTTGGAATCTAGGCACTGCACTAATGGCTATTTATAAGGCATGTGGAAAGCAATGTTTTCGCCATGAACAGACATGTGGCTTATACTATATTGTACTTGTTACTGTCATGGCTGTGTGCTTAAAATGCATTTACATGTGTTTTGTCCCTTGACTCATGTATCTTACACATCAATGCCCACTTTCTACGAGGGAGGAGAAAAAATACAAAAGGTAGGTTTTCATACAAATTAGTAGGGGTGTAAAAAAAAACCAAAAAACCGTCTAACCGAACCAAACCGAACCGAACCGCGGTTAATAACCGTATTTCATGGTTCGGTTACGGTTACGGTTAATGAAATCCAAAAACCGCACGGTTCGGTTCGATTACGGTTTTCTATAAAAACTCACGGCGGTTAACCGAACCAAACCGTAAAATACGGTTCGGTTAACCGCACACGGTTAACCGTACCGTTATACAAATAAAGGAAAAAAAAATAAGGGGTTGAATGAAAATTTTCTTATACATAAGTAACATTGTAACAAAACCCTAGCCCTTTCTCTCTTGCCTCTTCCTCTCAACTCCCAGCCGCAACCTGCCCCTTTATTGGTTACTTGGAATACAATATTGGCTGGGTGTTTTGCTTATGGGAGTATTGATAGTGCTTACTTGGAATACAATGTTGGCTGGGTGTTTTGCTTATGGGAGTATTGATAGTGCACAGAGGATGCTCAATGAAATGCCTGAGAGAAACGTGGCTTCTTGGAATGCAGCCATTTGTGGCTTTGTTTGGTTAGGCTTATATGAAAATGTATATTAAAACCAATTGAAGAAGCGCGTCTTTTCCTTCTCTGTCCCATGTAGTATTAGTAACTCTGTTGGATGACAATGATATTCAACAAAAAAAAAAAAACTGAGAAATTAATACTATGGCATTGTGATGAATATCTGGTTGAAACATGCTGCAGGGCTCAATTAAGCATGATCAGATTTTTTTCACGGTTATTAACCATAACCGAACCGTCTTATACGGTTAACCGCGGTTCGGTTTTCTACGGTTTTTGTCTTCACGGTTACGGTTACTGTTTTCAAATACAAAAACCGCGGTTACGGTTCGGTTAACGGTTTTCCCAAAAAAACCGGTTAACCGAACTGTTACACCCCTACAAATTAGACAATAGGTGGCTGATGGATGCTTCTTTTAAGGACGACGATAACGATGGGGAAAACATCCTTTGATCAACCGCTGTGACGGAGAAGATTTTGAAGCCCCAAAGCAAAAAAATGCTGCATGAAAGTGAAAAACACCGTTAAAAGTAAGAATATTTCAATATGAGTGAAGATATTGCGATCGTGATTAGAGACCGTATGTAATAAATTCGAATATGTTTTATTCCTTTCCTATTTTATTTTTACATTAATTTCCATCAATAATCCAAGAGAAACCCGAACTTCTGATGATTTTTAATTCATAACTATCTTCATATTAACTGGTGAATTTTCTCCCTTGAGCGGAACACAACCTGTTCACTTGAACTAATGCATTTCATATTTACCCTAATGAGCTAAAGCAATCAGCAATTCAAAGTAGCCACAAATACAATCTTCTTTAAATTAAGCGATTCTTTTTAAATTCCAACTCTTACTAGCAAGTATAGATAAAATTATTGTGAAATAGATTGGTGCCAACTATGTAGGAGAAGCAAGGCGAGCCACATAAAAACATATGTTGTCCATTTTTAGGTGAGAATGTCTAATCAACTCTAGACAGTACTCATCGTGAAATGGAATGTTCCTATGGTAATCAAGCCATTCTGACATGCTGTTGATCCTATCCACGAGTAGTTTGATATTGAAGGTGGAAAAGAAAAGGGACCCAGAAAATGAAATAACAACTCAGCCAATAGAAATAAGAGAAAAATGGAGGACAAGGGAAAGTTTCACATATTTTCTTTGCTTAACCCGTAAAAACTGCACTAGCAATTGTGAAAATCTCAAAAATCATTAAGACTAGCTTAACCTACCAGTGTTTAGCACGTGTAATATAATACAAATAGCATTTTTTTATGAATTATAATGGGATTGTCAAAATCAATTAGAATCAATCCTTATAAAAGAAAAATATAACTGCTATTTTGAAAATTGTGATAATATGATGATCACACATTGCACTACATAACAGGAAATTGTGGATTTAAGAAACTAAAATGCTATTAAATATGCATCATTATAATTACGCTTGCTATCTTTGTAATTACGCATGTTTGATTTGGATTGAGGTGTTTTTTTCTAACTCGCCCTTAAATGAGTAGGCCCTCAATCTTGAATAGAAACATTTCATATCCATTTTCTAGGCATAAAATATTGAGAATGTTAGTTGAGTGATCAAATAATTATTTTTTATCACAGACGAAATGGTGTTAAGTATATGATGTTACATTTGTTCCCAATGATGGGAATCTCTATGCATTTTTCTAGAATTTCAAATGTTCCATTTAAGAGGAAGATTTAGGAATTCCACATTAGGGTACAACTTTTGGAGATTTTGAGATTTTCCAGAGAAAAACTCTATGAATTGTTGTAAAGAACAGGCCCTAAGAGCTTGTGTACGTGTTTCTTGTAATTGAATTCCTAAAAATTTTAAGAGTATATTTATATAAGTCGTTAAAAATGAGAAGTCAAAGGTGAATATCCAGCCCTCATGAATTTAAATAGTATGAAAGTCAAGGACCATATAGATATCTTCCATACACCTTTCACCTCACACCTCATTTTCTTCGCCCTCGGCTCTTTAATAACCCTTATTTGAAGATCTCATTTGACCATTAATTCCTATGTATTCAATGAAAATGTAAATTAGCCAAAAGTCCCTGCGCACGGTCTTCTAAGGCATCAAGGGCAACAACTTTTTCTCTAATGTCTCTAGTCCAGACAACTGGAGATACTTTGGTGAAAGGTCCCTAATATGCCACGTCATATATTTTCATGACTAATTTGCCTCTTTCAACCCTCATTCGAACTCCTGCCTTCTTCTTCTCTCTCATTTTCCATTTTCCATTCCTTTCCATGGTTTGGAGTATCGTTGCAGAGCACTTTTCGTCGCCACCATGCCATGACTTCTGATTCTCTCTATTTCATTTCTTCAAAGATGGAATCGGTTTTGAAATCTCTCTCTATCCAAATCTCTCCCTGTACTCGGACAAATTTATTAGAATTTCTGATAAAACTCAGACAAATTTATCTGAGTTTGTGTCCAACTTGTGAGGTATTTTTCTATGACATAACGGTGGAATCTTGACTTGGTCTCTTCATGAAAGTTGTAGCCCTAGATGTGTAGATGATTCTAGGGTTTTGAATCACCCGATTTGGACTTCAGAAACTCAAGTTATGGCTTATTGAAGTTTACTGGTAAAAATAGGAATTTTAGATCGGTTTTTTCCGGCCTTATTTTGAAGCAACGCTTGGAGGCCCAAACGAACTTGAATTTTTACGAACCATACCTTTCTGAAAAGCTTAAGACGTCATCTAAAAACTTTATGAAGACCACTTTGTCGTTCTGAAACTCTAACGCCATCCAAACCTCAATGGAATGAGAGAAGTTCATTTGATAAATTTATCTGAGTTTCTGGCAAAACTCAGACAAATTTATCTGAATTTCTGATAAAACTCAGACAAATTTATCTGAGTTTGTATCCAACTTGTGAGGTATTTTTCTATAATATAACGGTGGAATCTTGACTTGGTCTCTTCATGAAAGTTGTAGCCCTAGATGTGTAGATGATTCTAGGGTTTTGAATCACCCGATTTGGACTTCGGAAACTCAAGTTATGGCTCATTGAATTTTACTGGTAAAAACAGGAATTTTGGATCGGTTTTTCCGGCCTTATTTTGAAGCAACGCTTGGAGGCCCAAACGAACTTGAATTTTTGCGAACCAGACCTTTCTGAAAAGCTTAAGACGTCCTCTAAAAACTTCATGAAGACAACTTTGTCGTTCTGAAACTCTAACGCCATCCAACCTCAATGGAATGAGAGAAGTTCATTTGAATTATTGCTGAGCTTTGCCAAAACTCAGATAAATTGTCTGATTCTGCTTTTGCTGACGTGTACAAGGGTGTTTCTGCCTTTTTCAATGAATTACTTTTACAAAAGGATTGCCGTCAGTACAATAAAATGTTGTGGACCGTTTGCAATAAAAATCACAGTTGAGGGACCTCCGCCCAAATGCCCCAAATAAATAAACCCCAAGTAAAAATTGGTTTTTCAAGTTTTTTCCATTAACTCGATCTATTGTTTTGAATTTATAGCCACTACATCTACAAGTAACATACACACTAATAAGCTTCATCCTGGACTTATTCTTTGAATGTGATTATTTGAACCAAGTAAATGGAAGTTTAAAATAGGCCTTCAATACAAATCTTACCCATGTTACTCCTACTTCATTCATGTCTCATCCTCTACATAATCACCCAAGATATACTTATTAGTTAGTGCACGGCATGTTTTCCACAATGTTATCCTATGTAACCATTTCTAAATCAATAAATATTAATGAGAAATTGATGACTTTAAGAAGCAACTTAATAGGTGTGCCCTGCCCATTTTTATTGCTTTCTTATATTAATTTCTTACATTACAATCATTCACTTTTATTCACTCTAACTATTTATTCTAATTGTCTAATTACTTTTCAATTGCACATTCTTCGTAAGTACTTTACCCAACAAGAAAAGCAAATATGATTATTTACTATTTAATGAAAGACAGAGGTAATTGTGGACCAAACCACGTCTTGAGTTTGAAACGCCCAACATAGCTTTTTCAAAGTATCCATGTATCATCGTCTCATCTTGGCATACCACAAATCCGATGAAATGGTAACATGCATCGAGTATTATAAGAGGATCCATTCTAAAGTAATTAAATTACCGTTCAGAGTAAAATTATTTCAACTATTCATTTCTGAAGCATAGAGCTACTTTGTAATAGCTACAACTTTATAACATATGCATATAATATTCCAATCTCAGATAGGTGATAGTTTACATGGTTTTTCTATCAGTAATCACCCCATCTTCCCCCAAACTACAAGGGTGAACTATTATTGTGTTCTCACATAGTAATAGGATCTACCAAAACTGCATTAATCTTCTGTTTTGTCTCGTGTGAAGAGTTAGTATATCCATCTCACCACAAGAAAAACTTCCTGTAGCAGGGGCCGTAAAAGTGCAAATGGCCGCTGGTAAAATAATCAGCGACGGTCAGTCTAGCCGCCGATAAGCGTCAGTACATGTCCGGACGGTAAAAGTTTGAGCGGCGGCCAGTGACAACCTCTATTGCTCTTTGTTGCGGCGGTCCTGACCGCCGGTAAAAGAAATTCGTCGGTTAGTTGGACGACGAAGAAAACTTTTAGCAGTGCCCGTTGATCGCCAGTAATAGTAAAAATGGCAGCCACTAAAAATCGCTTTTTTTAGCGGCGGCCATGTGAGCACCGTTAAAAGCAGGGTTTATTTTTTCCTTGGCTGCCGGTAATGTTTGTGTGGGGAGATTTTCAAGACACCAAGATTATGTTGATCTCGGCTATAAGATGTCAATTAGCACGCTCACGTGCCATCCAGACACACTTCGGCGCCGGGACAAAGGCTTCTGCCGAAACCAGACTGACTTCGGCTGCCAGCGCCGAGCTCGGCTACCAAGGTTGACCTCGGCTGAGAGCCTGACCCCGGCCGAAGGAGCCGGGACGGAAGCCGAAATGAAGAAGTACCCTTCTCACGCCCCATGCCCGCCACGTCATTGGACACGTGGCAGAATAGGGGCGCGAGCCAGTGGGACAGATGCGACATCCCAGCCGTCCACAATCTTCGCCAGATCGCTGACAGAGCGGGATCCAGCGGCTGTAGCCAAATCAGGGCAAAGCCCGAGGATGGATCCGATGGGACCTCTACCGCCAAAGGCATCCAACATGATCAGGCCCAACATGACATGCATTTAATGCAATATGGGCTGATCGGACTGGCAATAAATGCTTTGTGGGCTGTGATGGACCCGCATTTATTACTTTGTGGCTAATGAGAGCTTCCCTATCAAATCAAGGGACCCACTCCAAAATATCAGGTAGAGTCCTCTATAAATAGGACAACATTCCATAACCAAGGTACGTAATATACGCATACTAGAGCTGTTATTCTGCCTCTCTTTTTCCTCTCCTTCCTTAGTTCAGTTCATACACTAACTTAGGCATCGGAGAGCCTTGCGCCACTCAGGCCAGGATCCTCTGACCGTTTGTTCTTCCCCTTTCAGGCTTTGAGGCAGCTGATCTTCATCTTAAGTTTGGATAAGTCCTATCAGGCACCCCCTAATCTTATGAGTCATTATTTTTGCACTTACAATTGGCGCCGTCTGTGGGAAAGTATTAGCCCAACCTTCCCAAATACCATGCCTCCAAAAGCTAAGAAAGGTGAAGAGTCTTCAAGAGCGATGGCGTAGCTACCGGGACCGTCGACGGACGCCCCTCCTCAAAGGCGGTCCGGGGCAGGGCTTGACGCGTCTGCAGGCGAAGAACGCCCAGACCCGCGCTTCTTCGTCTCAGTTCCATTCCCAGAGCAAGTCGAGGATTCGTCTCCGGGCGAGGAAGTTACGCCTCCCCGACGGGACGAACGGCGACAGGAGCATCCCCAGAAAGACAAAGCCATGCAGTCAACAGGTCACACCGTCCACGACACCTCGCTGACGGAGGGGACGTCGCAGCTCAAAACACCCTTATCCGGGAGCAGGAAAAGTTAATCCGCCAGCTCAAGCAACAACTGAGAACAGCAGGAGCCACCTCGTTAAGGCAGCCCTCCGGGCACCAAGGCGAGAAGAGAGCCGCCCAGAGCAAGGCAGTCCAGTCCTCCCACGGGGATTTGAGAGCTTATCTGGATGAAAAGCGCAGTCGGGCCCAAGACGAGGGCTCAAGTAACGGTCGAAGCCATCATGGCCGAGACAGCTGAGCTCGCAGCCATCACAGTCGAGGCCACTCGAAGCGGAAGTCAGAAGCACTGTCACCAGAGAAGGATGACGAGCAGGAATGGCTCGACAGGCGTATTAAGCTGGTTGTTCAGCATAACCTGGAGATGGCTGGTCTCGCCCGAGACCAGCAAGATATTTGCGGCCCCGCTGATTTGGGGTTGCACGGGACATCAAGGAGACTCCCCTGCCCAAGAAGTTCTCCGTTCCGCGATTCGTCCTCTACGACGGAGTCTCGGATCCTGCCATTCATCTCCGACATTTCTCTCAGAGGATGTCCATTTGGGGGGACGAGGGGCACCTCAACTGCAAAATCTTCTCCTCCAGTCCCCCTGAAGTAGATCTATGCCCTCGCGGAGAAATCTATCTCGAGTTGGAGACAGCTCCAGCTCTCCTTATTGAAGAAGTTTCAGGCCTATAGTGTCGTCCCCAAGACCGATGCTGATATACTGGCCCTGAAGATGAAGCAGGGCGAGAGCATCACCCAGTTCGCCAAACGGTTCTGGGCGATTTACAGCCAAATCGAAGTTTCCAAGGACGAAGTAGCGGTTTTCGCCTTCCAAAACGCTCTGTTACCAGTGTTGACACCAAAAATGTCACTTTGCCTCTTCAAGATCCAAAGAGCTACATGAAGTCGCAACCTGCCATAAATAGGCAATGCTACTTCCAAAAAAATCAAATCTTGTCAGAATCAAACAAAAACTGCAAGATCCTTCAAGACAGCCAAAAGAGGAGTACACAAGAAGTTTCAGGCCATTTCAAAATCATTTGACCTTACTTCGCTTATCCGGCAGCTAAAAAAGAGCTCCCGGCGACAAAAGCATCGGAAATACCAAATCTTCGATCAGAGCCGATGGATGGTCTCAAAATACATCAATAAGGCTCCACATCAAGTTCCGAGTCAAACCGACAACGTTTGACCCTACATCAACCCTCGAACAGCTAAATCAAGCCTCTCAGAGGCGAGAACCACCGAGGCCATCACTCATCAGATAGAGCACATGGATGGCTTCAAAATGCTTACAAAGGGCTTAACCTCAAATTTCAGGTCATTTCGATAACATTTGACCATACTTTGACGCTCGGAAGCCAAATCAGGCCTCTCGGCGATGAAGCTCCCCGGGACCATGGTTTCCAAGACAGAGCCAATGGATCATCTTAAAATGACTCCAATAGGTTCTCTATCAAATTTCAAGTCAATCGGACATCGGTTGACCGCACATCAAGCCGCGACATCTTCATCGCGATAAAAGCAAGTCTACTGGTGATAGGACTCCAAACGGCTTCAAACTCAAAAAAAAAAAGCCTATGGTTGGTCTTAATTATTACTCAGCGGGCTTCACCCCAAATTTCAGGTCATTCCGACATCGTTTGACCCAGTTTCAGTTTCTGACGGAAAAATCGGCAACTCTGCACAACAAAGTCTTCGGCTTTCTCAGAAAATTGGAAACTTTGCAAAATAAAATGCAAGGATTCTCATCAGGTTTTCTACAGGGAGATCAGGCCAATAAATGATAAAAAATGTCAAGAAAAAATACAGAAGAAAAAAAAAATCAAAATACAGCAAAAACAGACACAAAACGAGACAAAAGGGGGAAAACCCCCCAGGGTCGCAGGCCCCTGCGACCCTGGGGCCCGGGATCGCCCGGGGGGCCCCGAAAACCCTGTTTTTCGCCCTTTTTTCGTGATTCGAAGCATCCGGCCTCTGTTATTTTCCAAAATTCATACTTTTGAGACACCAAATCCTCTGACATCCGTCAAAAACACGGGTTAATCATCAAGAGTATGGAAATCAACATTGATCGCCAACTGGTCAACCAAAAAAAGTGTGCTTTCTACCCGACTGATCGAGAAATCGACAGGACAGATGACACCGACCCGCTGTTGGCAACCAACACCTGAAGTTACATGGTCATCCGATGTCGATCTACATGAAGATCCATCGATGATCATCGCCAGAAGAATCCCAAAAGACGCGACACGGCCCGCGACTCTTCAACTGCTCGGCGACCACTTAATGCGATTAATTGACTAGCTTTATTACAGTCATTAATCCATTTCTTTGGACAGCCCAATCAGAAGCAAGCATCCGGGAGTTACAAGTCAAGAGATTCATGGCATTTTACCCATGAAACTCCTCCCATCATGGTGATAAAAGGCGATTAAATGCCCTCAATCTCCTCCGGCCAATCAGAAGCCAAGAAAAAGGAGTTACAAAATAAAGAATTCAATCTTGTAACTCCTCCCTTTATGTAGCTTTATGACAATTAAGGCTCATAAACCCTCCTAAATGGCTACCTAAAAGCCTATAAATAGGAGAGCTCTCCAAGAAGAAAAGGACAGCACAAATAGACAGACAACAGAGAAAACAAACAACAGACTGCAGAAAATCCAGAAACTCAGACAGTAAAAGGCATGAAAGAGAGAAAACTCTGCGGAAATCCTACACCGACCACCGCTACAAGGTGACAAAAGTCCCTTGTGGGGTACCCCCCCCCCCAAGGTCCTTGCCTTCTCCTTCTGCCTCCAATGGCTTACACGTGGCTTTTCAGCCCGTCTACTTAGTTTTTTATTGGATATAGGACCTCCTCTTGGTCTTTGTCCTCTAAAAACCTGAGGTTATAGCCAAGCCAAGCGAATCAATAGCATCCTCTGTTCTCATCTGCATGGATGATGGCGAAGTCCACATATGGCTTGCGACCGTCAATCTGAACGGGTCCCCCACAATCTCCTAAGAAGTTAGATGCTCATTTTCTTGCTTTTCATTGTAGTTTAAATTTTTTTAAAAGAGACAAAAATCACAACTCTTGTCTTTCATTATTGATAAGGATTGTAAATCGGCTATAAATGCCAAAATCGGCTATAAACGCCAAAATCGGTTATAAATGCCAAAAAAATCGCCTTTCATGGCAAATCAAGAAAATGTCTCTTTTCTTAAATATATGTGCAATGGAAAACTTGAAAGAAGTTGATTTCCTTTTTAATTACTTGCGAAGGTTGATCTCCGGATCACCACTTGCAATTCCAAGTAAAATAGAAAATCTGGCACACCCACACAAAAAAATGTTGATGCACGCCTCTGCCCCCCTTTCCGGTTACGAAAGGGTCAGACCCAAACAGACTCCCACGTCCGCCGACCTCGGTAGAACCGAGCGGAAGCACTGTTCCATCAAGCTGCCACACCCGGTGGGACCCGTTCATTTGAGAACACGATGCTCGAAATGAAATATTTGCATATCATATCTATTGCCCTATGCTTATACTTCTTTTCTTGATTCCTTGGCTACCTTCTAATTGGTGGCCTATGTTGGATTCCGCATCTTAAAAAAATGAGATGAGATTTTTTGGAAATTTCTAATTCTTTGAATTTATTTCCACTCTTTCTCTTTTCAAAAAAAAAATAAAAAAATTAGATTTTTCATTTTGGATTCAAAATTGAGAAACCTTGATCCTTTCCTATCGTTCATCGTGCTTGCAGAAATGTTGTGCCTGTTCGACTAAGGTTTTGGGCCATCGTTTCTCTTCAATGAGTTCATTAAAGATCTAACAAAAAACAAAAAAAAACAAAAAAAAAATAGATTTCTCAGTTTGGATTCAAAATTGAGAAACCTTGATCCTTTCCTATCGTTCATCATGCTTGCAGAAATGTTGAGCCTGTTCGACTAAGGTTTTGGGCCATCGTTTCTCTTCAATGAGTTCATTAAAGATCTAAAGACAAAAAAAAACAAAAAAATTAGATTTCTCAGTTTGGATTCAAAATTGAGAAACCTTGATCCTTTCCTATCGTTCATCGTGCTTGCAGAAATGTTAAGCCTGTTCGACTAAGGTTTTGGGCCATCGTTTCTCTTCGATGAGTTCATTAAAGATCTAAAAACAAAAAAAATAAAAAAAAACAAAAAATTAGATTTCTCAGTTTAAATTCAAAATTGAGAAACCTTGATCCTTTCCTATCGTTCATCGTGCTTGCAGAAATGCTGAGCCTATTCGAGTAAGGTTTTGGGCCATCGTTTCTCTTCGATGAGTTCATTAAAGATCTAGAAAAAAAAACAAAAAAAATAAAAAATTAGATTTCTCAGTTTGAATTCAAAATTGAGAAACCTTGATCCTTTCCTATCGTTCATCGTGCTTGCAGAAATGTTGAGCCTGTTCGACTAAGGTTTTGGGCCATCGTTTCTCTTCGATGAGTTCATTAAAGATCTAAAAAAAACAAAAAATTAGATTTCTCAGTTTGAATTCAAAATTGAGAAACCTTGATCCTTTCTTATCGTTCATCGTGCTTGTAAAAATGTTGAGCCTGTTCGACTAAGGTTTTGGGCCATCGTTTCTCTTCGATGAGTTCATTAAAAATCTAAAAAATATATATATATATAAAGACATAGACCACTAAGGTTAAACCAACTGCGTTCTTTTATCTTGGTTGATTCAAGAAAAGTCTTGTCCAGAGTGTGGAGACAGCTTGACTGTTCTAGGCAAGGGTCCTCCAAACGGGTTCATTAAGTAATCCTACCCTTACCTGGGGGCAATTCTATCAATCGAGATTTCATAAGACCGGGTTAGGAGGCCTATGTGTACTCTCTCGTCTTTTAAATAAATTTTTTTTTCAAAAATAAAATTTTTAAAAATAAAAATTTTAAAATAAAAAAAATTTCTCAAAAAAAAATCTTTAAAAAAATAATTAAATAAATAAAGGATTTTTTTTAAAAAAAATCTTCAAAAAAAAACTTCCGTCATTTTGGGTTTAGATTGGAGAAATCTTGGTCTTCTCCTTTCTGAGCACTGGCGTTCGCGGAAATCGCTGAGCCCGTATTTAGATTGGAGTGCCTTTTGCTCTCTTTGATAAACCCGATATTGGCCTTTCAAAAAAAAAAAACTCGTCATTTTTTTATTCAGATTCGAGAAATTATGGTTCATTTCTTTCTGAGCACTAGCGCTCGCGAAAATCGCTGAGCCTGTGTTCAGATCGGAATACCATCTGCTCTCTTTGATGAATCCAATCTTAACCTTTAAAAAACAGAGATTCTCATCTCATGGATGCGGTCTCAAAACATTTGTATCTAGTGGTACTAGTACGCCCTTTCAGGGTCTACTGTAATGCGACCGGCACATTTGTAACTCTAACTTTATATTCTTCTTACCTCGAGCAAGCTCTGCTTCTCGATAAGTCGAATTTAAGTTCACAATCGCTTCTAGCAGTCACTGGAACGCTCATTCTGGGCTTACCATACCTGCGATCAGAACAATTGTACCCTTTATGGCGTTTTGCATTCTTCATATTGCTTGGGTCATCTTCATCGAGCAATTTGAAAAGACAAAACCATAGAACTTCCCATTTATGATCATTATATTCTTGTGATTACTAATGGATGTAGTCCTGTTTCAGAAATTTTTGAGAAAAAACAAACAATGGCAGCATCGCTTACCATTACTTTCGATGAAAGCAAGCACCAACTCATGCTTCAACAGAAGCAAACCACGCGCACCTATAAACACCCCATCAGCTGCCGAAGCGTCAACTCCCTCGGCAACTCTTTGAGCTCCGGGTCGACCTCGACTCCCCGGACTATTGTCTTTGGGAAGCTGGGACCATTTCCACTTCCCTAGGAACAAACTGCTCCTTCCAAGAAGCAGAAACTCACCTCTCAATGTGTCACTGCAGTGACACCAAAGGCGAGCACCAGAAGGCCCGAAGCCCGTGGTAGCCCCACGAAGCCTCGACCAGCAAACGACCAGGTCTATCCCAAGACTTGGTCCCCAAGACCTTCACCAAAACAAAAAATGTCCCAAACATCTACCAGGCCAGCATTCCTGGCCCCACTCAAGGAGAACCAGTTATACCCTCTTACTTACATGAAAGAGGAGAGACCCATCTCCAACCTCCCAAGTCAACCCAGCATGAACCGGCTTGTTCCTACAAGCCCAAAATCAAGTCATGCATCACAAGGCCTCTGAAAACACCTGCTAAGGCCTACAAACCTGCGGTTTGACCCTTCATCTCTCCAGGGGCCGAACTCCAAAAATTCAAAGCTTCGCTGCAACAGGCGAAGGACAGGGTTCGCATCCTGTCCTTGCCCAGCTACGAAGAAGATAGGCTCGGCTACTGCGCCCGAGAGAACACATCCTTCATCGTCAAAGCCCAGCCAGAGCTGACCGAAGCTCAAATTGCTCGTCGCATATGCCGCCGCGCGTCGTATCGACAAAAGAGACTAGAGAAGCAAAGGACCCAGCCTCCTACACTTCAAGTCTCTCCCAAATGGGTCGAAAAAGAAAGACCCAACCAAGTTGCTGTCGTCCATATGGTTGGAAAAACCAGAAGACGCCAAAAGTCAGCATCCAAAATCCATGTCCGACGTCCGATGACCCGCAGCATCTCCAGGACAAGAAAACATTCAGAAGAATCCCCTGCTCCTTCAAGCAAAGAACGACAAAGTGATCCTTCCTCAAGCTCTTCTTCGAAAAGAATGAGCCCCAGCTCAGTCACCAGGACAGTTTCTTCGTTCGAATCACGAAGGATGAACATCTTGGCTACAAATCCTGAGCCACCACCCCCGTAATCCACCTCAAGATGATGCGATCACCCGCATCCAGCAGTTGGAACAAGGCCAACAGAGGATTGAAACTCTGATGGAAAACCTTCTCCTCGCCTTCCAAAATTAGGCAAACAATGAACCTCCACCGAATCACCTAGACGATGAGGTAAATGGAGAAGAAAATGAGTCAGGCGCCCTTACAAAAAAGGACGTAGACAGTATCCTCGCCAAAGCAGAAGAAGAGGATATACTCAAAGAGCATGGGATCAAGCCACCATATCCCTTATGGATGGACTCGGTCCCGTTCCCCACCAAATTCAAGCATCCTACTCTCCAAACATATACGGGGAAAGGATCAGCCAGACAGCACATCATCCACTTCAAGATCCTGACGGGAGCTATCGCGGATCAAGATGCACTCAAAATCCACCTCTTTGTAAGTACCCTAAAAGGTACGGCTTTCGATTGGTACTCCACTCTGCCGGAGGACTCCATCCAAAACTGGGCCATGCTAGAGACACGCTTCCTGACTCACTTCAAAGGTGAGGATCATCCCGCTACTATGGCTCAGCTGTGCAGCCTAAAACAAGGGGAGAATGAGTCAACATATGACTTCATTCACAAGTGGAAAGCAATGGCATACAAATACTCTGATGTATTGCCACAAGCATCGCTAGTCGACATCTGCCGAAACAACATGAGAGCTAGAATCCGCTCCATGATCATTGGCAACAAATCAAAGAACTTGGGAGAACTCCTAGAAGCTTCCATGGAAGCTGAAACGATGATTAAAGACCTCAACAGTCAGAAATCATCAAGAAAAGTGCCAACGGCCATTGCAACCTCTAAACCAAAGAAAAAGGAGGTCCTCAATGTGCAGCCCAAGTCAGCTCCTCAGCCACCAAAGAAAGCTGAAAACAAAGCTGCTGGTAAGAGACCTGAACTCTCAGATGTCTTTAAAGAGCGAGTAGAAAAGAAATACCCGTTCGATGAAGATGTTGATGAAATCTTCGGGGCTCTCGTGGCAAACGGCAAGCTCACTTTGCCTGAACCCAAAAGGACCGAGTGATGTTAGCAAAACCAACGATCTTCGGTACAGTCCATACCACCAGATGATCTCGCATCCTCTCAATCAATGCTTCGTTGTGAGGGAGAAAATAAACGAGATGTGGAAAAACGGAGTCATCACCTTTGACAAAAACTATGGGTTTGCCTCCGTCAACATGGTGTCATGTGGACAAACACCAAAATCACCGAAGAAGATGATCAATACTTCCTTCAAGGTGATAAACTGAATCCAAGCGTCCGAAGAACTGGTTCCTTATCCCAAACCAGACGGACAACCCATATTGGTACATCCCGATCTCCTAAAAGATGAAAATTGGGAGGTCATGAAAACAAAGCCTACAGCTTAACAGTGAAGGCAGGTTAGGAAACATCTCCTCAAGCTCAATCGGCAAGAGAAGACCCAGCCAAAACAAGAAGTCCAAGAAAAGGCAGAGGCTTCCTCTACCGCTTCACTCGAGGCAACAAAAATGTCCCTTCCAGAGACTTCAAAGGGGGTATAAAAATCCACTCTCAGTGATTTCATGACACCTCAATTCAAAGAAAAAACCATGCAAGGGGCATCATACTCTTGCAACTCGGTAGTTGGATTCTCTATTGATGGATACGAGTCCAGCGACACCGATGATGGACTCGAATCCAACTACACCGTTGAGTGGGAGGAATCCTTGAAACAGGAGAATATCTCTCCGATGAAGAATGGATTCCTGAAACTCACCTTATGCCAGTAATCTGGTATAACCGCCTACAGCCATAAGGATCTTGGTCTGATGATGAAGAAGACCAAGAGGCTGTACAAGAAAATGCTATTGGACCAGCACCCCTCATTGCTCCAGTGGAAATCAACAATGTTGAGCCACAAAGAGTTGATGAAGAAGAAGATTTGGCTCCCATTCCTGATCTTGAAGAATATGCAAGGATCTTGCAGCATCTCGCTCTAGAACAAAAGCAAGACCGCGTCAACGAGCGTCCTCGCAATTCAGAGCTTTAAGTTCCTGAGATCATCAGGTACATCCTCCCTTAACTCCTGAAAATGGAGAAAATTGCTGGATAGACAATCCTCTTACATCAAAGGATGAGTCTGACTCCGATCAGGCAATGTCTCCCGTCAGAGCTTCCTGTAATGTGAACTCTTCCGAAGCATCGTCTGATGAGAGCACTTACACTCCGACAACGCCTAGCAATGTATCTTCTGGAGCCACCTCGTCTCACGTGACTTTCACTGAGATGACAGCCTATCAGGTTTCTTCTCCTGAGACTGTGACTTCAAAGTTCACACCCTTCCTGGCTGAGAATTCCCAGCTATTGATGCTTGCGACGATGAATTGGTCAACGAAGAAGAAAGGTTGCTGGATGCTGTTCAGGTCTTGTTCCCGGAAAATGCTCCGTGCAACACAATCACTGAGGATGGCAACTCCGCTGCTGATACATCCTCAGCAAATGAAAAACGACAGCCTCTTGATCCAGAAGACAATCTTCCAAATGAAGACCCTTCTCAAGAAGCTCTCGAAGTTGGTAGAGGCACCCGGTCTGGCCGGGACTACCATAAAAATTACAACCAATCTTCCTTTACATATGTAAATCCTTCGGGAAAAGATGTTGTAAGCGCCCCTAGTGGCAACAATGATGAACATGTAGGCCCTAATGAGGCTTTCAAGTATGACTTGATTGAACACTTCAAGCACATACCTGCACGTCTGCACATCCTAGATTTGTTGCGAATGTCTCCGTACACTCGTGATAATCTCATCTCATAATTACAAAAGCAGAATGAGGATGTCGACAAACATGCCCCGCAAGTCCTCCAAATTGAAATGGATTACTAGGTCAAAAACTCAGAAGCTTCCTCAAAGGGAGAAAATAAGAAAACAAAAGGATCATGCATTGAATGCCTCTCGGTTAAAAAAGCAGCCAGTGCAACCATCGCCTTCACAAACGACGACCTCCTACTTGGCGAAACCAAGCACAACCGACTCCTGTACTTCACAGGGTACATCAAGGAAATGCCTATGCACAGAGTTCAGATCGACCCAGGTTCTGCACTCAACCTCATCTCTACATCGGCTCTCGAAGAGTTGGGCATCCCACCCGGCAAACTGAGCCACACATCTGTATCTATCTTTGGATACGATGGGAGTACTCAAAGGCCTATCGGCAAAATCAGGTTCAAGTTGCAAATCGGTGATCTTATCTCTGAGGTCACTGTGGTATGCAATAAAAACCCCTTAATGCTACAACATCCTTCTTGGACGCCCTTGGATCCACGAGAATGGCGTTGTCCCTTCAACTCTGCATCAATGCATCAAGTTTGTTGGCGACGACGGCGTGATACATCGAGTCTTTGCGGACAGGAACCCTTCAAAGGTAAAGAAGTCCACTTTGCAGACTCACAAATGTATGAAGGTGAAAAAGAAGAAGAGGAGAAGCACACAGTACCCTTTGCCGAAAATCTCCAGAAAGATAAAGGCAAGGCTCCTCAACAATCTCCGGAAGAAAACAAACCATCTGGTAAAATCCAAAAAGAGCATTCAAACTCCCTTCATCATCTCCCTCAAACCTTCAAAGCCTTTGCTCTTCACAACTAAAGTGAAGAAGGTAAAACAAAAGCTTGGGGGCAAATTTGTTGTCTCTTTCGTGTCTATCATGCAAGACACAAATTCAGATTCAGAGCAAGAAGACGAAACATCATCAAGCCAAGCTGACACTCAGCAAGTTCAGCCTGCTCTCACTCCAATGGAGACAACTTTTGACATAAAAGATCCTACGTCAGCTTCCTTCGTTGTTCCAGCAACTTCAGCAAAGGAAAAGCCGATCTTCTTCTATAGATCGGATGCTTCTTCATCAAACTCCATGCTTGAACCTTTCCAAAATGAAGGTATGCCTCAACTATCCTTATATAGTTCTGTGGCACAGGCTATTATGAAGAAAATAGGCTATGACACTCAAAACCCAATCGGTTTGGGAGAAGGACACGGTATTCTTACGCCATTGGGGCCCGTCTTGACCAAAAGCTAGCTGGAAGATTGGAGACTCTACGGCTATATAGAAAAGTCTGCACACGGGTTAGGGTATGATCCCGACACTCCCCTGAGACAGTTGACACAAAGGCTTAAAAGTCAGACCAAGCCTCAACATCTCAAGTCCATGAAGACATCGATCTCCCTAGATATCTCTTTGATGAGTCACCTGACAAAGATCCAGGAAGCTCATCCAATTGGCACGATTTCTCCGAAAATGAAGAGGAGTTGTCCGATGGCACAGACGTATGGTCTTCTGACCCAGAAAAGCCCTCATCTCCAAAAGAAGTAGCCTACTTCGACCCGGTTTCAACAGGCGATTGGGATCATCTCATTGCAAGCCTTGGGAAAATTACCGACCAAGAAGACCCGTGGAAAGGAACAAAACCTTGGTCTGAAAATGCCCTTGAAACCCTAGAAGGTTTCGTTGAGCTGGAAGCCTCCAAAAATATTATGGAGGAACCACCTTCGAACCTTCCAACAGAAGATCTTGTTCAAAAGATAGACTTGGAAACACCTGATAATCCACGTCCTGTATTCATAAGCAAGAATATAAAGGATGATGAATTACCCGATTATATCGCCTTTCTTCGTAAGTTCGTTGATTGCTTTGCATGGTCTTACGCTGAAATGCCTGGCTTAGATCCCAAAATAGCGGTCCACAAACTCAATCTTCAAGAAAACATCAAGCCTGTCAAGCAAGGGCAAAGAAGATTCTGTCCAGATTTAATGGATAAAATTGAACAAGAAGTTCAAAAACTCTAAAGCGTCGGCTTCATCCGTGAGGAACAACATCCTGAATGGTTGGCCAACATTGTCCCCGTGACAAAGAAAAGTGGGCAGATCAGGGTCTATATTGACTATAGTGACCTGAATGGCGCATACCCTAAAGATGAATTTTCGCTCCCCATACCAGAGGTAATGATTGATAATACCATCGATGGTTTCTCTGGCTACAATCAAATAAAGATGCATCCTAAAGATGAAAAACATACATCCTTTCGGACCCCATTTGGCATGTATTGCTACACTGTCATGCCATTTGGTCTGAAAAATGTTGGTGCCACATATTAGAGGGCTATGATGAAAATATTCTAAGATATGCAGCACAAGACAGTTGAATGTTACGTTGATGACCTCGCCGTCAAAAGCAAAAGAAAACAAGATCATCTCGAAGACCTTCGAGAAGCCTTCCTCCGGCTTCGTAAACACAAACTGCGAATGAATCCTTTAAAATTCTTCTTCAGCGTCTAAGTTCCTCGGATTTTTAGTTCGGAAAGCTGGAATAGAGCTTGACCCCATAAAAGTCAAAGCCATTCTAGAAATGCCCTCTCCAAGAACCTTGAGAGAACTCAAAAGGCTTCAAGGGAGATTGGCCTACATCAGATGGTTCATCTCCAATCTTTCGGGAAAATGCCGTCGATTCTCCCGGTTGATGAAAAAAGGTGTAAACTTTTTCTGGGATGCTGACTGTGAAGCCGCTTTCCAAGACATCAAGTCATACCTGACAAAACCTCCAGTGTTAGCTGCTCCTACCACTGGAAAACAATTCATCTAGTACACAAGAGCCCTTGATCACTCTTTGGGAGCTCTGCTTACGCAAGAAAATGATCAAAGAAAAGAAGCTGCTCGATATTACCTCAGCCGCATGCTAGTAGGTGCAGAGCATCGCTACTCTCCAGTCGAAAAAGAATGTCTTGCAGTGATGTTCGCCGTACAAAAGCTGCGTCACTACTTGCTTTCCAACACAGTCTACCTGGTCTCGAGGGTCAACCTCTTGAAGGTCCTTGTCACAAAGGCAGGTTCTCTCATGCTCGACTGGCAAAATGGTCCATCCTTCTATCACAATTTGATATTAGTTATGTACCACAAAAGGCAATCAAAGGGCAAGTTCTATCGGACTTACTCGCAGAGCATCCATTGCCTAAAGATTCTCCACTTAGAGATTATCTCCCAGACGAACCAGTCTATAATGTGGAGACTTTCTCACAAAGTGCCTCGTGGGACATGTACTTTGACTGTGCAACCAGGACCAAATGAAAAAAGACAGCTGATCTCGGGAGTTGGCATCCTCTTTGTTAGCCCCGACAAATACATGATACCACACGCTTTCTCGCTACTGGAACCATGCACAAACAATGCAGCTGAATATCAAGCTCTGATCCTAGGATTGGAACTCGCCATCGAATCCGGTATCACCATGCTGGAAATCTTTGGAGACTCTCAACAGATCGTCAACCACATGAATCAGAAATTTGAAGTCAGGAAGCCAGATCTGCTGCCTTACTACAACAAGGCCACAATCACTTCTGCAAAAGTTTGACATCTGTCACATCACCCACATCCGTAGAGATGAAAACATACGTGCAGATGCCCTGGCTAGACTTGCCGCATCTATGGCAATCTAGGAAGGGGAAAAACATGCAAATCACACAGTGTGCGAAAGAAGAATCCTTCCTCCTCTTACACACACCAAGCAGTTGCTGAATGCCACCAAGTGGTTGGAAGTCGGATTTCAATCCTTCAAACTTCAATCGGTGACTGGAGGGATCCGTTCATTGGTTACATTATGTTCAGAATCCTACCTGAAGATCCAAAAGAATGGGTAAGCATCCAAAGGCGAACCCCAAGCTTTCATTTGGATATTCCTTCAAAAATCCTTTACAGGAAATCCTTCAACGGAGTACTTCTACGCTGCTTGTTATAATAAGAGGCTGAAGAAACACTCGAAGAAGTTCATGCTGGTCTTTGCGGAGCTCATCAGGCTGGTCCCAAGCTCTATGATCAGATAAAAAGGTTAGGTTATTACTGGCCTACCATGGTAGCTGACGCAATGCAATTTGCTAAGCGCTACCAACAATGCCAAGTTCATGGAGATTACATTCACATGCCTCTAGAATGGCTACATCCTACAGCGATTTCATGGCCTTTCGAAGCCTGAGGTATGGACATCATAGGTCCTATTTCTCCCCCTTCGAGCAAAGGTCATCGCTTCATCTTCGCCACTAACGGATTATTTTTTCCAAGTGGTCAGAAGCATTTGCGTTCAACGAAATGAAGACCTCATCAGTCCTTCAGTTCCTGCGCACCAACATCATTTGTCGTTTCGGCATACCTAAAAGATTCGTCCATGATAACGGACCCACAATTCCGGCATCATCGATTCTATAGGTTCTGCGATAAATACAAAATCCAAAGCTGTCCTTTGACTCCATACAATCCGGCAGCAAACAGATTAGCAGAAGCTTTCAACAAGACACTGCAAAATCCTTAAAAAAATAGTCTCTAGTCACAAAAGAGACTGGAAGCGACAAAATGTCTGAAGCTTTGTGGGCCTATCGAACCACCGTTCGAGGAACCAAACCCATAGCAAACCATCTCCTTGGTCTATGGATGCGAAGCTGTCGTGCCCTTGGAACTACATATTCCTTCCTTGAGGGTATCCTTGCAAAATGACATGACTCAAGAAAGCAATTTCAAATTGCGACTCCATGAGCTGGACAATCTCGATGAGAGACGGCTCGAAGCTCAATAAAGCATTGAACTTTACCAAGCATGCATGGCAGAAATCTTTCGACAAAAAGGTAAGGCAACGTGCCTTCAAAAAGGGTGACTTGGTCCTTGCGGTAAAAAGACCAATGGTCTTCGCTCACAAGTCCAAAGGCAAATTTGAGCCAAAATGAGAGGGCCCTAATCATCGATAAACGTTTTCTCCAACGGCGCATACGCACTCCTAAACATGGAATGTGACAGATGTATGCTGCCCATCAACGGCAAGTTCTTAAAGCGGTACTACCCTTGAAGATTTACCCAACTGGGTAAGAGCAATGCCTGTACGGCCAAAACCGGTTTCTTGGTACACGCTCGCTAACCCACTTTTTTTTAGAATTTTTATGTCAATGTTGAAATTTCTAGAAATTTAAACAATGCTTACTTTCATCGTTTCATTGTTCAAAAATCCAGTTTAGGAACCTTTCCCTAACTTGACCAAAATTTTCAACCCGTTGAACTCAAATTCATGGTTTTGAAATAAAAATCCTGGATTCAGGTGATTTCCCCCTAGTCCACCCTACCTTTTACTACCTAAATGGTTTTAGGTCAAAAACTTATGGCCCTCGTGTCTTTAACAAAAAAAAAGGTTTTTCAAAAAGCCCGCGGGAAGCGACGCTTAGTCGATACTCGCCACAAATCGAAGCAACGAACCACGTTCGATACTTCCAAATCGCAGGGAAGCGACATTTCGTCGATACTTGCAACATCCAAAATCGTGGAGTTGCAACATTTTCAGTTGATATCCACAACCCAACATTCAAAGGTTCAAGAAAAAACCTAAAAAACCATGGAGACGCAAATTCAGTTGAAATCCATAACCCAAAGGTTCGAGAAAACCACAAATTTCAATAAATCTGGGGAAATAACATCAAGTCAGTATCGCAAATCAAAATTTTGAAAAGCACGCATGCGACATTCCATCGATACTTGCACCCAAATCCACGAGGATGCGATATTCCATCAATACTCTCAATCGAATGAGCAAGGATGCGATATTCCATCGATACTTGCAAGACCATTCAGCAAGGAGGCGACTTTTAGTCGATACTTGCATTTTTTAAAACCAAACCGGCTATAAATGCCACAAAACGCTATAAATGCCACAAAACAGCTTTAGATGCCACCAAAACAAAACCGGCTATCAATGCCACAAAACAAAACCGGCTATCAATGCCACAAACAAAAACTTGGCTTTCAAAAAACCCCGCTATTAATGCCACAAACTCGGCTATCAATGCACAAAACTGGCCATCAATGCCACCAAAATCGGCTTCCATGCCACAAAAAAAATCTGGCTCCCATGCCAAAACATTCACTTGACAAAAGATTTTCACAAAATGACAAGCTTTTGATCAAATCCCATTTAGCAATTACTTTTATCACAAAAGATTAAGTGAGCGTAGGGAAAACAAAAAAAAAAAAGAGCATCACATTTAGCAATTACTTTCATCACAAAAAGATTTAAGTGAGCTTAGGGAAAACCAAAAAAAAAAGATACCAACCAAAAAAAAATATGTGGTACCAAAAAAAAAAGTGTTCACAAGCACTAAAAAAAAAGAGTACCAAAAAAAATACATGTGGTACCAAAAAAAAAAGTGTTCACAAGCACTAAAAAAAGTACCAAAAAAATACAAGTGGTACCAAAAAAAAAAAGACGGATAGTTTCTGTTAAAAAAAATAGGAGCTCAGCCAAAAATGGTCTCCAGCTAAGATTTCAGCTCCACAAGCAAACTTTTGGCCTCAGCTGTCAGGGATTCCAAGGCACGCTTCTTCAGGAACTTGCCATGAGATGCTGGGGTTGGCTGTAACCCTTCTTTTGCACCGGGAAGCTTATCTCGAGCAGTTCGCCATTGTTTGTTCTCTTCAGACTTCCTTTTAAGAACTCGATCGGCATCTGCAACCCGTTGAATCAGAGCACTCTCCCTGCGAGCCTCTGTTATTGCAGCCCACTTGGCAGCGACTTGTGCCTGCAGATGCTCAAGACGTTTCTTGGCCTCATCGACCTCCCTATCAAGGATGTTAAGGTCATGTGTCAGCCCAATGATGGCTAGCTCTTCTAAGTTCTTCTCTCGGACTATCTACTTCCTGCTTTGTGTGGCCTCATCCAGGTTAGACTGAGCCTTATCCGCAGGGTCCAGGAACATCTCCTTGAAGAACTGGTCGTCAGGAAAACCATGGTCTCAAACCACTTATCACCCAGCTCAATGATCCTATCAACGATCGCCATGGCACTTGTGACATCCAAACCAACCTCTTCGGCATCACCGAGAATCTCACGCACATGCTGGATCATCCCAAATCCGGCATCTAAGTGCCCAGAAAGCAGAGTCTCAATCCAAGAGCTCAGAACCCGCGCGCACCACCACCTTCTTCGCAAAAAGAAGAGATGGCCCAGCTGAAGATTCGCCCAACTCCGTTGGTCGGCTGCTCATGTCATCACCTGTTGGAAAGTAACAAAAGAACTCTTTCTGGTTGAAGTTGCTCCTTCTCGGGAAGGAATCTCAGCATGAGGTATCTCCTCAACAGTGTCAGAACTGGTCCCATGAGTCTCTACCTCTGGATCGACCTCTAGCATCCCTTGCTCTGGTTCTGAAGGAAGCGACTGACTCTCCTCTATCACCTCAAAACCTGCCAAAGAAACACAAAAAGGTATGAATATGATCCTGTTTGAAAATCATTATCAGGGTTATTACTACAAAATACCTTCTTCGACGACTGGCGGAACACTCTCTTCCTCCATGAACTCATCGGAAGCATCATCAACATTGGCATCCATCGATGGTTCAAAGTCATCGAAATTCTGTGGCAAGTCAGCTGACAAGAAAAATGTTAACAAACCAAGTCACAGACAAAAAAAAAGAAACAAAAGAAGTTATACCAATTGGAGATTCTGGAACCACTCCAGAGTCCCTCGGTTCTTCCTCTGGTGCCGCAACAGGATCCGTCACCGCCTCATCGGCAGGAACCTCAGGTATCACCAAATCTTCCTCTGCTAAAAAAAAAGAGGAGCTGCAGGGAGAGAAAAAAAATCAAGACATGGAAAAATCCCATGAAAAGAAATGGAAAGAGAAAAAGGAAGAATCATACCTTCACCGACGGTCTCTTCTTCTCGGCTTCTCTTCTCTGGAGGCTCGTCAGCATCCACTGGCACATCCTCATTCATAGTAAGAGGGACTTCCAAACCAGGAGAGTCCTCATGCTGCCCCTTGCTGCGATGATGACTCCTCCTCCTCTTACTCCTGCAGGCTCGCTTCTTAGAGGAACCTGCCCCGCTGTCAGAGTCAGGTCTTCCACTTGACTCCTCACTGGATGGTCTACCCTTATCAGTAAACTCCACGGAAGTTTGCCTCTGTGCCGCTTGCATCCAAGCACCAAGTTCGGCTTCCTCCTGTTCTAACTGCTCTAAAGCCTCATCAGGTATTTCTCGAACAGCTTCAGAACCAATGACGCCCTGGTCACCGAGAAAGCCTATCTTGTGCTTCTCTCCAGAAAGGAAGGCCCAAACTTCCTCTCTCCGGACACCATCCGACTTTCCAAGGCCCTTTCCAGATGCCAGCTTCACATCAAGCTCCTTCTTGGAAAGCCCCCGATATGTCGAAAAGCTCTCCGCGAACCACTTCACAAAGCCGGCAGTCCGGGAAGTCAACAACACAGGATAAAAGATCATGGCTGTGGTGTCTTCAGCACTATAGAAAGCCCATGCATTTCTCTCGTCCTGTAAACCTCCAAAGCGCTTCACTATGCTTGAAGGCGCTCCAACAACGCCTTGAGAAAAACCCAACTGCAAAGCAAAGCGAGAGGGTACATACGGCTGGATGTCGACGAAAAGATGTCTGCGGTACACCATCGTGCCGACACGTATGCTGAAAAGCCACTCCTTTTCTGCATTCGTCAAGGAGTAATGCCTTCCCGACCCCACCCTGGTAGAGTCTCAGGAGGCACCAAAATCAAAAGCCTTCTTCCGCAACTCCGGAGAAAGCTTCACTGAATACTGCCCCATCTCGACGTCCCTGAACAGTCGGATCCTCATGCAGGCAAACAAAAGTGATTCGGACACGGCTTTGCCCTTAGCCAGCCGAATCATCAGAGGATCATCATCCTGTGCGGCACCCAGCCGGTGGAAGCCAGGACAGTGGTACACATAACACGAATAAAAGATGTGGGCTGAAAATACCTATTCATAGGGAGCCCAAGCCGCCAAAAAAAGCAGCAGCCTGCAGTTCGGTACATAGGTAGGAGTAAAGAGCTGGCACCAAAGCAAGCTGCTCCCCAAATGCCATCTGACAAGGCGGAAAAATACAATGCGGCCTGATGTGCGTTTCATCTCCTCCAGCAAAAATAGCTTCACCAAGCCAATAAGTGAGGTAAACAGCGAGATCTGTCCGCAGTGCAATGTCAGGACATATGGCATTTGTACTCGCACAGAAATCTCTCAACTCTTCTTGCATAGCCAAGATCTTCTTCGAACTTGGATCCTGAGCCCTGGCTTCCTGGGTCGACTATCAGAAGACTCCCTGCTATCAAAAAAGTTGGGGAACAAAGAGGTAAAACTCTTCCAACTGCTGGATCTAACTTTCAAACCCTCCTTCTCCTTCAAAAAATCATAGAAGGCGACGAGCTGAAAGTACAAAAGCCTGAACTCCTCATACTGCTCCTCAAGGACGCTGTCGATCGGCATAAACTCCTCATAGAGTTTGCCAAGGATGGGCAATCCAGTAATGGCGCTCAGCTCCTTCAACGAGAAACCAATCTCACCATTCGTCACAACGAAGGTATTGGTTTGTGGGAGGAATGACTCCAGCATAGCCATGAAGGCCTCGTCGGAAAAAATCACGGTCTCCCTAAAGGCGCGGGCCGCATCAAAATTTCGGCTTCCTTCAAAACGACGCCACCAATCAGCAGGACGCGATAAGTCCACGACTTCCACTCGGAGTTAGCATTGAAATGGCCACGAAGTCGAAAAGGCTTTATCCAATTGCTGCCATCACCGCTGAAAATACCAAGGCCCACCGGTCTCAAATCGACCGACGGATAATCAGAGCCCTGGTAGCCGCTGGATGGCATCAACAGGTCTATGTCAGCAGGCAACTCTCCGTATATCCTGGAGAACAGCCAACAAAAACCCCGGTCTTGATTACATTTGTCCTTCTTACCCAGCTTGGAGGATCTTCCCTCTTAGAGCACGTGGGGGCAAGGCTCATGATCGAGACGGTGCGGTCAAACATCGACCGGGTAACAACAGTCTTCTTCTCACCATCTGCTGTGAAAAAGAACCGAAAACATCTCCTCTGGTATGTCATGTCATCAGGGACGTCATCACCAAAGAAGAAGGTAGGCTTGGGTAAAACACTCTGATCCCATCACCCATGGACGACTGCTTACCATGATCTTATAAATTCCTCCCTTGAGAGCGATCAGTCGCTGCCTCATCTCATCTCTGTTGAGGGAGTCGCATTCTTCCAGATTTCTCTCAACATACTGGACCTTCTCAAAGGCCTGCTGAACGGCTGGATTAGATGATCTAGCAGATGATGAGGTACGCTTGTAGCAGGCTCTTTACCCTTGTTCGTTCTGGAGGAACCACCTGCAAAGGATGGAAAAGAAAAATATCAAACATCAAAATGACAGAATCTCGCTAAAAAAAATCTGGCGAAATTTTGACATGATGACGGGGCAATTCCGAAGAAAAGGAATTATCCCAAAGAAATAGAAAGCTTGAAGATGGGCTCAACATTGCTGTGAGCTCCGAAACTCCAAACTTTCGAAACCTCAAAGTCTCCCAAAATTTCGAAGGGCTCAACATCGTTGCGAGCTCCAATTCCCAAATTTGCGAAAACTTTCAGGTATGCTATCACATCATGCTACAATTCAATTTTCAAAAAAAATATACATGCATGAACATCTTGGTTTGCGAAAAAAATGCATTATCATGATGAGCAAAAAAAAAAAACTTTCTCAAAAAAAAAGGAGAGAAAGAAAAGAACAAAAAAGAATATTGAAAACTTTCTCAAAAAAAAAAGGAGAGAGAAAGGAAACAAAAAAAAGAGAGAAAAGAAAAAAGGGACTGGCCCACAGGCCACGTGGCCGTACGGCCGGATCCGTACGTCCTACGGCCCCACAAAAAAAAACACATGCAAAAAAAAGAAGAAGAAAAAAAAAAGAATGTGTGAAAAAAAAAGAAGCAAACACGTGCAAAAGAAAAATCAAAGAAAACAAAACAAAGAAAGAAACAAAAAAGAAAGAACCTTTTTTTTCCTACAATGGAGTTTTCTTGAAAAAGAAACTTACTTGAAGCCATTGATGGAGAAGAAGAAGAAAAGTCTTGAAGATCTTGAAGAAGAAGAACTCTTGGTCTTGAAGCCCTTTTGGGATTGCTGCAAAAAAAAGTAATAAGAGCAAGAGATCCAACCTCCCCTTGCTTTATAGAAGAGAGCAAACCAAAGAAGGAAAGAAGAAAGAGGTAAGTGTTACTGATTAGTGACCTTACCAAAAGAAAGAAATTAGAAAGATTCTTTCCCAAAAGAAAGATATCTTGAGGGATTCTCTCCCAAAAAGAAATCAATGAGAGATTTTCTCCCAAAAGATAGGATCAATGAAGGATTCTTTCCTAAAAGAAAGATATCTTGAGATATCCTATCCCAAAATAAAGGGAACATGAGAGATTCTTTCCAAGTAAAGATATTCTTAGATATTCTCTATCCAAAGGAGATATTTTTATATATTCTTTACTAAAATGACGCCATATGAGATCTAAGCCATTCCAAAAGCTTAAGGTCCCATGGGTTAGCCCATATGAGCCAGGTTTAACTACCGAGGCACTAAAAAAAAAATTTGGGCTTTTAGTGAAAGAGAAATCCCTCTCACCAAGAGCATACAAAAATGGTTCCATGCCTCTTTTGAGTTGATTCGACCATACAAAAGAGAATTCCAAGCCCCATGAGCTTCCAAAAATCAAACCATCCAGTCTCATCTACCAAATTGAGCCAAAATCTTGAAATTGACATTCCTCAAAAATCCAAACCAAATCCAGGTCCCCTAATTTGCCACATACCGCTTTCCGCTTGTTAGGTCACAAGACCAAAACCAAAAACCAAAACCTGATCCCCTAACTTGCCACATACAGCCTGTTAGGTCACAAGATCAAAACCAAAATTGATCCCCCAACATTCCACATACAGCTTGTTGGATCACACGGTCAAAACCAAACCCGACCCCCTAACCTGCCACATACAGCCTATTAGGTCACAAGGTCAAAACCCAAATCCACATCCCTGATGTCATCTTCAAAACTTCGCCTCGAGATGGTATGTGATCCCTTTCACTACCATAAAATTCCCCTGGAAGCCCAAAAGGCTACAAATACCAAAAAGAAAGACTGCTCAAAGGCTCTTGGTCAAATCACAGGCTCTCCTTCACAAATCTCTTCGAGGCACATCGACTACAAAAGTTAAGCAACTCGTCGCTGCACCTCGAGGGGGCAACTGTTGACACCAAAAATGTCACTTTGCCTCTTCAAGATCCAAAGAGCTACATGAAGTCGCAACCTGCCATAAATAGGCAATGCTACTTCAAAAAAATCAAATCTTGTCAGAATCAAACAAAAACTGTAAGATCCTTCAAGACAGCCAAAAAGGAGTACAAGAAGTTTCGGGCCATTTAAAAATCATTTGGCCTTACTTCGCTTCTCCAGCAGCTAAAAAGGAGCTCCCGGTGGCAAAAGCATCGGAGACACCAAATCTTCGATCAGAGCCGATGGATGGTCTTAAAACACAATCCAAAAGGCTCCACATCAAGTTCCGAGTCAAACCGACAACGTTTGACCCTACATCAACCCTCGAACAGCTAAATCAAGCCTCTCGGCAGCGAGAACCACCGAGGCCCATCACTCATCAGATAGAGCACATGGACGGCTTTAAAATGCTTACAAAGGGCTTCACCTCAAATTTCAGGTCATTTCGACAACAATTGACCATACTTTGACGCTTGGAAGCCAAATCAGGCCTCTCGGCGACGAAGCTCCCAGGGACCATGGTTTCCAAGACAGAGCCTATGGATCATCTTAAATTACTCCAATAGGTTCCCTATCAAATTTCAAGTCAATCGGACATGGTTGACCGCACATCAAGCCGCGACATCTTCATCGCGATAAAAGCAAGTCTACTGGAGATAGGACCCCAAACGGCTTCAAAATTCAAACAAAAGCCTATGGTTGGACTTATTATTGCTCAAGAGGCTCACCTCAAATTTCAAGTCATCCCGACATCGTTTGACCAAGTTTCAGCTTCTGACGGAAAATCGGCAACTATGCACGACAAAGTCTTCGGCTTTCTCAGAAAATTGGAAACTTTGCAAAATAAAATGCAAGGATTCTCATCAGGTTTCTACAGGGAAATCAGGCCAATAAATGATCAAAAATGTCAAGGAAAAATAGAATAAAAAAAGAATAAAAAAACAGCAAAACGGACACAAAACGGGACAAAAGGGGGAAAACCCCCACCAGGGTCGCAGCTGCGACCCTGGGGCCCTGGATCACCCGGTGGACCCGAGAAAGAGAGAATTTCGCCGTCTTTTCGCGATTTGAAGCGTCCAACCTCTGGTGTTTCCAAAATCATACTTTGAGACCCAAATCCTCTAACATCCATCAAAAACACGGGTTAATCATTAAGAGTATGGAAATCGACATTGTTCGCCAACTGGTCAACTAAAAAAGTGTGCTTTCTACCCGACCCGATCGAGAAATCGACAAGACAGATGACACCGACCCGCTATTGGCAACCAACACCTGAAGTTACATGGTCATCCGATCTCGATCTACATAAAGATCCATCGATGATCATCGCCAGAAGAATCCCTAAACGCGGCACGGCCCGATGACTCTTCAACTGCTCGCGACCACTTAATGCGATTAATTGACTGCTTTATCACAGTCG